>JAVTVY010026656.1:0-111012 GCA_036873755.1 Hanleya hanleyi | reverse complement strand
CCATATCGAGATATCTATATGCTTTGGTTTATATGGTGCTACCTAAGTTCACATAGATAATATTCACTCACTCACCCTATTGATGAGAAACTAGTGCATCTATTAGTTACCTATATCTAAACCTTCATTAGATCCCTAGAATATATTAAATAGAGATACTTGTAAATAAATGTCAGAAGGGGTCACCACATTTCAATGATTTTGGAAAAATCGCAAAGGAAATCCATTTGACTACAGTTATTGTTGTATTATTATGGTTGATCAGGGTAGACGTATGCAAATGATCACTAAATTTTGCCCCAAACGTAGAAACCTAACTGAAAAATTGACAGTTCTGGGATGTTTCTCGCGGCATTCCTCTTTCCATGCAGGTATCATTCAAGCTGGAATAGATTGGAAAGGTAAGGCTGTCAAGTAAAACAGTGTGTTCAGTAGCGGGTTTAGAATCAACCAATGTTTCCCAAAGGGGTAAATACAGGACGTTAATATCGTCAAGAGAAAATCGATACAATCAAGGAAGTAGTGCAATTGGAGGACGGAATCGTCTATATACCTGATCTTCTTGCAGGCACTCCCTGATTACATACAAATTCAGCCATCACATATCTACATATTTATCGTAAGGATGTTTCACCTCCGCCGTTGAAGTAAACCGATTTCACCCCAGGTGCAGTTGAAAGTCAAACAGATCTGGATAAAACTGAGGAGAGATATATTCTCATGTCGACTCTTTGACCATAGACGAATACATCACAAAAATTAGGAACAGTAACAACAAATTTGGATGGACCAACATATTAACGTAGATAACATCTCTGACCTCATAACATTTGGAGAAATTTTCGACAGTATGACCGTGTCTAGAATCTTCTACGGATTATGTCTCTTGTATACTCTGGTGTGACAGTGGGGTAGATACGACTTCAGCTTGTCGTGATTTAAGGATGTGCGCTGGTGGTTTTTGGCTTTGGCAGCCATTTTGCCTGTTTATTTTTTTCTATTGGGTTATCTCCCTTTCCCAGGTTAAGAGATATGGATTTCCTTTAAAAGCCTTCTAGCCGATAATTTTGCACAGCAACATCCATCCAATTTGATAAATTTTGATAGACATTGTGATTATCTGCAAACAGTTAGAATATCAGAAAAAGTTAAATACTAATTATACGAATTTTTCATGAATATGCTTCAAAACTAGGGTTATTCCCTATGTTTTCTGAGTTATCAAATTGAGCATGGGTCAGTCCACTTAACGTTGCCTACAGCTAAAAGATGCACACCAACCTATATTTTTTTCTTTGTTTTTCCTCATATTACACAATTATGAATGCAAGAACACACATTATTCAAAAAGTTAATTCTTTTGATTTACCACCAACTGACATCCTTAAGATAACCTTATTCGATTCCTGATTCCGAACTAGGACGCGGCGCTTCACTTCCACATCCATGGTTACAGTTCCTAAACCCGCATTACATTGGGCCAGATATTAGATGGAGACGTCACAAGTTGGACTGCCATCTTAATATTAACCCTAGTATTGTCGATTACAAGCGTCTAGTCCGTCATTCATAATTCAGCCGTCGTCCATTAGAGAATATCCGCGTTCATAATCCAAAGACCTATTCTATATTCCATATAACAGTATTAGCACCAAATTCAACAAGAGCCCAAGGGGCTTCAATATACGCCCGTATATCTGGAATTACATTGGTCCAAATTTCAAGGTGGTTTAATAGCCTTAATTGATTCCAATTGGTAGCTAGCAATCCAGAGAAAGGTCTACAATTTTGTGCTTCTGAGAATGTAACATATATCAGATCTTTGAATGATTAACTAAAATGGGCTTAACTTTTGGTAACTGAAATCGAGAATAATCAAACACAGGAAAATAGTAGTTTTCCTTTCAGCCGAGAGAATTTTTCATGAAGGAAGAAGAAAGTGATGAAGTAAACTTTTGTTCTTTAGTTAATAAACAGTTATGAAGTTCATGAAGGACCCCTCTCCCCATTGAATTAGTAAATGTATGGTTTTTATTTCACAACAGTTTAACTAAATGTAGCTGTTTCAAACTCCACAGGACAAATGCCATAAACATGTAGGTGAGAGAACTCTGAAAACTTGATTCAGTTTTGGGGGACTGTGACCTTGACCTTTGACAAATTGATCTCAAAATGTATGGCTTCTCTTCGCCATGCGAGTATGGTATACTCAAAGTTTGGTACCAATCATACCTTGAAACTAGAGATATCACATACACGACCTCGTCTTCGACAGGCATATGAAAATGTGACTTTTAATAATTTCTTGATTTTGGGGTCACAGTGACCTTGACCTTTGACCTTGACCTGAATTCTGGTACATGACACATCGTCTTCCCTCAGTGTATCAATGGCCACAAAAAATCATGGTTTTTAACAATTTAATAATTTTGGGGGTCACAGTGACCTTGACCTTCGGCCTTGACCTACATTTTGGTATGTGACACATCATGTCCCCCTAATATATCTACTGACACAAAAAGGTAATTTTTAAAAATTTCTTGATTCTGGGGTCACAGTGACCTTGACTATTAACCCATGACCTGAATTTTGGTACATGACAAAATCGTCTCCCCTTAATATATCAATGGACACAAAAATCAAGATTTTTAACAATTTTATGATTTTGGGGTCACAGTGACCTTGACCTTTGACCTTGACCCACATTTTGGTATGTGACACATCGTGTCCCCCTAATGTATCTACTGACACAAAAAAAAGTTATTTTTAATAATTTCCTAATTTTGGGGACAGTGATCTGTTCTCTTATGAATATGACTATATGCAGGCGCTTTCAAAAACCGATCCATTCAAAGCCCGTTCCTTCTCATTCACCAAACGCTATATAGACGATCTTCTCGCTGTGGATAATCGCTATATAAATGACGCAGTGAAGGATATATATCCACCTTCACTGGATTTGAAGGAAACTACAGATAGCCCTACAGGCACATCATATTTAGATCTATATCTCTATAAAAATGAAGCGGGCATTCTTTCTCGTCGACTTTATGACAAAAGAGATGATTACAATTTCGACATCGTAAACTATCCCTTCTGGATAGTAATATTCCAGTGGGACCTGCATATGGCGTATACATATCTCGCTTAGTAGCATTTGCTAGGTCCTGTGTTAAATGTGATGATTTTAACCAACGTCACAAAACATTGTTGCAGAAACTTATAAAACAGGGCTATTCCACCAAGCGCCTCCACTCAAAGTTTCTCAAATTTGGCGATACATATCGCATGCTGATAGCAAAATACGAACGTAGCGTGCAAGATCTATGGCGCTACGTTTCGTAACTGTGTCTAATTCCGCTTAACCCGGGGCTAGGGGCCGTATGAACCCATGTACTTCAAGATCCTCATGGTACTCATATGAACAGACACAATCAAAGCGTGACTGAGATACATCATTCTTTAGATGACGACTTTACAACGAATATTATGGATTAAGAATACTGATCAGCGATACGGATTTGATATTTTTGGAACATCATGATGTCTTGCCGGCATCATTGAAAACTGTTGACCGCTTCTCTCTTGCAGGAAACAAGCTTATGTTTATGTATACTATGATTGTCTTTTTGAATTTGGTGCTAATACTGTTATATGGAATATGAAATAGGTCTTTGGATTATGGACGCGGATATTCTCTAATGGACGACGGCTGGATTATGAATTACGGACTAGACGCTTGTAACTTTGACCTTGGCCCAATGTTTGGTATGCAACATTTCATTTCCCCCTATTGAATCCACTCGCAAAAAAATTGAAATTTTTAATGATTTCCTGATTTTTCGGTACCACTGACCTTTGACCTACATTTGGTATGCAACACATCGTTTCTCCCTAGGGCATCCACTCACCAAAAATTAGAACTGTAGATAGAAAACTATCAATGATCAATGATTTCCTGATTTTAGGCAACAGTGACCTTTGACCTCTGACCTCGACCTGAATTTCGGTACGCGACACATCGTCTCCACCTAGCGTATCCACTCATAAAAAAAACATTCAGAGATATAGACCGGACACGAACACTTCAGTGATTTCCTGTTTTTCAGGCCAGTGACCTTTGACCTCTGACCTAGACCTTCATTTTTGTACGCGACACATCGTCTCTCCGTAGGGTATCCACTCACCAAAAATTGGAACTGTACATAGAAAAGTGTTCCAGATATAGATTGGACACGGGGGACGGACAGACGGACGGACGGACACACGGACAGACGGACGGAAACCGCCATCACATAATACGTCCGCCTTTTTGGCGGGCGTATAAAAAGACAATCATAATATACATAAACATAGGCTTGTTTCCTGCAAGAGAGAAGCGGTCAACAGTTTTCAATGATGCCGGCAAGACATCATGATGTTCCAAAAAAATCAAATCCGTATCGCTGATCATGCAGTATTCTTAATCCATAATATTTGTTGTAAAGTCGTCATCTAAAGAATGATGTATCTCAGTCACGCTTTGATTGTGACTGTTCATATGAGTACCATGAGGATCTTGAAGTACATGGGTTCATACGGCCCCTAGCCCCGGGTTAAGCGGAATTACAAACAAGTTACGAAACGTAACGCCATAGATCTTGCACGCTACGCTCGTATTTTGCTATCAGCATGCGATATGTATCGCCAAATTTGAGAAACTTTGAGTGGAGGCGTTTGATGGTGTAGCCCTGTTTTATAAGTTTCTGCAACAATGTTTTGTGACGTTGATTAAAATCGTCACATTTAACACAGAATCTAGCAAATGCTACTAGGCGTGATATGTATACGCCATATGCAGGTCCCACTGTTCTCTTTGCTCCAGAAGGCGATCTCTGAACTTTGTTTTTGTGGTAACACTCATATTTTCAGTGTCAAGAGGTCAGATGGTGGTGTCATGACTTACTTAATTAGCAGTTACTTTGAAATTAATGACATTTGAAACCGATTTGTGCTAATATTCCATTAGCATTCCGCTGGCAGGAAATAGTTTACTGTATTTGAACGAACAATTCGCCATTTTTCCGAAAATATTTTAAAAATATTTTCCCGACATTTTGTAGTCGAGTAAATGTCATTTTGAAAACGTATCATAACTCTTCAGTATTGTGAGGTTAAAACGACCCGCTCACGTGTTTAACTGGACGTACATTTGTACCATCGACCCTTCACATCAGCCAGTCCATTCACTCGAGATTTGATTCCTCGGAGAAAGGCGGCATTTGTAACCCTTTAAGTAATCATTCCATCGGCATAAAGAATGCTTTGATGCAAAACTGTTGGATGCTCCACCAATCTGGTAGGCCCTGACATGAAAACAGTTTTTTATGCTATTCCTGTTCCAGAAAAGCGCCCGTATATTTGCAAGAGATGGCTCGATAATATCGAGAACGCTGTTATTGATTTCAAGACAATAAACGTTGGATAGTAATAATGAATGGATCGACTCACTATAACCATATATCTGTCGAAAGGTGAAGTAATTCGTGATATTCTGTATTTTTGTAAAATTAGTCCTTTGCATTAAATCATGCGCAGACGTGTACCACTCTATTCTCCGTCAACACTCGGCGTGTCCGCGATCCGGCGATATTCTATACAAGATATATTCTTTCGATTTGATACGGCCTGTCTCTAAGTCCTATTGATTTCAATACGTAAAATATGCATTTTCAATCGAGTGGGTAGCGGAGAAGTTAATCCAGGCTGCATGGCGGAGATTAAAAATACACTGATCCGTTCTCTCTGTCAATTTTGATTCCTCGTATACAGTCGCGTCATACGTGTTGAATAAATTTGTTATGCTGTTAAATAAATCACCTGTTGGTTTTTGGTTTGACAGCTCATTTGTTGTTCTAAACGTAGACTTAAACTTATATGCCCGGCCAGAAGAGGACAAGGCGATTATTTTGAAATAGAAAAATCCATAGGTGTAAATCACAGTTAACGGGAAGACCAGCGCACGCAGACAAACCCCTATTGAACACCTGAGCCACACACCCTGGTTAGTTGGCTTCTCGTCGCATGCATGCACAGCTGAGTGTGGTCGACATGACATCACTAGCTGTAATGGCCACCCACGTGATGATAAATTAGTAGTTTACAATCTGACATATCATGCGTAATAATCCACCTAGAAATAAGATTACCTTTGCAAACCCACGGCTGAACTAACATTTGGGTGACATTTCCCTTTAACACAATGAATTTCTTCTTGTTCACGTAATCGACTCGTTTCCTCGCGATCATCTGTCATCTGAATATGAACGACATCTATTTTACATAGTCAAAAGAAGAGACTGTAAAAATCCGTTTTTGTTTTATTTCGCAAGGAACAATAAACATAATAAACATATATTTCGCTGAGGCTATTTTGCCGCCTGCATATGACAGATTATAATATTAATGTTAGTTTCGATCTAGGTAATACGAATACACCAGATCTAGGTAATACGAATACACCAGATGTAGGTAATACGAATACACCAGGAGTCTCTGCGATGGTTCTGGAGATTGTATCTTCCAGTAATAGGTGTCCAATCAGGTGACCGATGTTTCGTTCAATCACATAGAACCTCCATATGTGTTTTTTTGGCATAATAATTGTTTCGGTGTTACAGCAATTGTCCAGATCTTCATCACAAGAACACAGTTGTGTGCATCCAACCCCATCTGATTTGGAGGAACACTTCACGGGACACTTTAGCTTGTTAGCTACTTTAAATTTTGTACTGCCACAGTCTCATCTAACAAACTAGCCAATTGATTTCTCGGCGGGACCAGTTGAGAAAGTACATGCAGGCCTTGAATTCTCGTCTACACTTACACATCCTAGTTCCATGAGATCAATACAACGAACATTCAAAACCAGATTGTATATCCAAATATTTGTTTGCAATTGTACACATTGTATGTGCTGTTTCCACGCTGTAGGTGTTAACGATAATCTGTTCAACTTCTGATATGGCTTCAGCTGTTAAAAAACAGCGTCATTTTAGGTATAGTGCCCTTTAATGTTAAATCTCTTTGTATTTGAACAGAAAAGAATACAGCTTTCAAATGCTGTTCCCTAATACTTGGTCATGTTTTAGTGGACGTTATCCACTTCAGCGAAGGTGTCCAATTGCCTTTCATCGACACAACTCTGCAGCTGTGTTAGACTCAACAGAAATAAAGTTTGCAGTCTCCTCGGATTGGCAGCTGTTTGCATGCTTTCACAGGCAGGTTTTTGGAGAACGCGGTATTTTACAGCTGTTGTGTAGAAATAGATCTCTGATCAAGATATCAGTCATATATTTTCCATTTGTCATTGTCGCTATACTCTCAACAATGCCCTGGATTCTTTCTCCAGTGTCTGTGCTTCAACACTTGAAAAGGTTTTCCGGTTTTGCAGTTTTCCTGTCCAACTTGATTTCTTGACAGAAAGAACACATGCCTCTGTAAAGTTTCAGCACGGCAAATCTTGTAACAGTTCCTTATGACGCGAAATATGTCGCGGTCTCTGGTAGAGTTGTGTCACAGAAAATCAGTCTTTTCTTTTTCTTGATGCGAGGACACTAGTAGCTCGTCCAGCTTGTGCTAGCTCGTGTCTTGCTGTGTCTTTTTCTGTATGCTGTCTGTGAATTACTTGACTGCATAAACTTCTATGGCAATAGCAAGATTCGGTTTGATGTCTTTAATGACTGGAAGTCGATAGGATTCATTTTCTCCACAGGGCGATCGGGCTCAGGCAGTTTGCCTTTCTGGATTAGGACTGCTGTTTCTGTCATATCCATACTATTACTGGTCTTTTCAGTCTGAAAGACAGGAAACGCTTGTAGACCAGAACTGGCAGCAAATGCAAGAGCATATTAGCATGATTGGCTGTAATTTCGTGGTAATCCGATGTTATATAGCAGCTGTATTTTTGTACAAGTTGAACATCGCCAAACGTAGCACCAGCTAGCATCGTAAACAAGTAAATCAACATGTAGGTTGCAACGAAATAAGATATTGAAACATTACGTTCACCATGGCAGCCATGGCAGGTATTCAATATGGTCGACATCGAACCAAAGTAAGATAAATGTAAAGATTGCTATATCCGACTGACTTTGACAGTGAGGTAAAGAACATATTCCTTTCCAGAATCATGGGAGTGTTTGGTCCACCCATAAATCACCCTCATTCATGTGTAACTCCTTAAAGACCATCATCAATTAAGCCCACTACTTTGTACGATGCCTTAATTATATACCAAACATATACTCAGATCGCTAACACGGTTAATCGACATAAAGATAGACAACATACATTGATGGCATCTAGTGAGTTTCGATGATCTTAAGTGCCAATTGCTGTTTAATGCAGTGCTATTGTCGTTATTCTTCATTAAACATCATTCGAATTCAAGAAAATATAAACCGATCGTGAGCTACACCCTATTAATTTCGAGACGCGAAGGTTTCCTTGAGAACGTAGATCAACCACAAAGCTATGGGTCGTCTGCAAAAGTTCATTCATTTAGTTTTGTCCATTGAATTTCTACTGGAACTCATCTGTGTTGAAGGAGGATGTACATGTATACCAATAGCGTATAGCGTATATTTTTGATTGTGCATTCATTGACACAGGGCTCTTACCGATTTTCTTCACGGTATTATTATACAACCTTGCCTGGTTCAATAGTAGAAAAATCTGGACATTGTCCCGATGTGTCGAAAGCCTAACCTCCAAATGATTTAGGGCCGAATTCTTCACTTTTTAATACCAAAATGAAACTTTCCATACGTGTACAGGTACTTTGCGGCGACCATTTTCTGATATGGTGCCACGCTGGCGAAGAATTGGTTGCCATGAACATTTAAATTCCTTATCATTGCATATGAGCAAATTGCTACTTCAAATTATGGATGTGGATTAGCTGAAATACCCATACCTTCCTCATCTGAAATCACGTTTCGAACTGTATGACAGTTTTAATCTAGATACATTACTCAAGCCATTAGTGTCATAATACATTTATTTACCCTCGATTACTTATGGGGTGCCATATGACTGCAATGTATCCTTCTAATACAGGTTAGAGATAACCAATCGGAGATATGATTCTGGATATGAATGCAATCTGGAAGCCCAAAGTCTGGTTTCAATCATACGGTGGCCCGTTAGGGCCATTGTCGTTTTCTTTCGATTTCCTATGTTTTTCTTCTATTTCCGAAGAAACCAACTTAATTTTCTAGATTTTCTTTGTATTTTCCAAGAAATCAACTGAATTTTCAGCGAATTCATAGCAATATTCTGCGAATTTTCCGTGTTCAACGACGTAAAAACAGAGACAAAGTCGAAGAAAAACCTATGAAATTCTTGAAAAACACCAAATATAATTTCCTCCGCGGATATAATATTTCCTCCGCGGATAAAATATTTCCTCCGCGGATATAATCATTTCCTCCGCGGATATAATATTTCCTCCGCGGATATAATATTTCCTCCGCGGATATAATCATTTCCTCCGCGGATATAATATTTCCTCCGCGGATATAATATTTCCTCCGCGGATATAATCATTTCCTCCGCGGATATAATATTTCCTCCGCGGATATAATATTTCCTCCGCGGATATAATATTTTCCTATGGGCTACATTTTTTACACGATTAAGAAGCACTATAGAAGTGTTATAGAACAGCAGTTTAAATAGCTACTCCGCGTCACATTGACGTCATATACCAAAAGAGACATTTGTTTTACCGATTTGTAAGTTTGGTGCTTTTGTAATGTTATCCATAAAAGCTGTTAAATTAGTCGGAAAATCATTATGTGGTATGAAATACAGTGACGATTCGTTTCTTTGGAAAGGTATCCACAGTTGTATAATGTCAAATCATCATGTCATGCCTTCAAGCGATCAAACGTGGAACTTCAACTCATCCCACCATCTTGAATACTCTACAATTATATGACCAAAAAATTGATATTGTGTTTTGTTGGTTGCCTAGCCACGTTGTCATCAAAGGAAATACTGAATCTGATGAAATGGCTAAGGCAGCCCCAGATAATGAGGTTGATCGTGTTAGAATCCCATGTTACGATTTCGGACCCTCTATCTGTGCATTATATGTGACAAAGCTATTTCAGTCATTATAAGATGCTGTGCCTAACAACATACTTCGTAAGTTCTAAAACACTGTAGGCTATATCTGAGCCGCCAGAAATGGTTCGATAAAGCCATGATCAGGGGATGTAGAATCGGCAATACATGATTAACTCATGAATATTTATTTAAAAAAAGAGAACCAGTCATTGCCATTCCATGTCACAAAAATCTCAACAGTGAAACATGTTGATTTGATTTGAAGCTTTATTCACCAGATATGAATATATAAATATGTTAACATAGATATTTGACATAATTTTATCGAGGCGGGAGTAAAACCCCGAAGGGCTTGTTTTATCCCATAATAATAATAATGTTAAGTGGTACAGCGAGAGTAGAATATGAGAGAGTTATTGATGAATAAAGACAACACATTATACAGTGACATATATACAAGCAGTATTCTGGAACTAGCATGATACTCAGTTTGAAGCATAGTTACTTAAGTTTTGCCAAGGACTCATACAAAAATAATCAAGGCTATAAAGACTTCTTAGCATAAATATATATAACGATGTACAGAAGCAAATAGAAAAATATAATAATTACAAAAAAGATAATTGATGCATAAGGTATCCAGTTATTTCCCTCTTGAATAGTGATTTGGATGAGATTGCTTTGAGATCAGTAGGCAGATTGTTCCATAGACGTGGACCTTTTAGTTTAACGGCGTGGAATGTTAGTTGTGAGTGACATAAATGTCAGTATATGTTCATATGAGAATTACGGGTTGGATACTGATGTATTGCTGATTGCCTCACGAAATAGTAACGATACAAAGTAGGAAGAAAAGAAGAGTGGTGTATACATTTGTGACAGAATAATAGATTACAATAGTCATTCAATTTAGATATAGGAAGTATTTTCATTTCTTGAAAGAGCGGTGCGGTATGTGTATGTTTGTCGCTTAGAGTAATGATTCTGATCAGTCGTTTTTGTAAGAGCACCAACCTTGGAGGTTCGATGGATAGGTATTCGCACAAATAATGTTGCAGTATGTAATGTAAGAATAGAATAGTGTGTAGTAAAGAAGTGTCAACGTCTTCTTATTAAGACAGTGTTTAATATGATTTATTACACCAGCATTTCTCGAGAGTTTGGAGCAGAAGTAATCAATATGTGTTTGCCAGCTTAGTTTATCATTAAAATATATCCCGAGTAATTTTAAACTGTTGACACGACCAATCTCTTGTTCAGATAGAATAAGATTCGGAAAGTTTGGTGCAATAGTTCAATTAGGTTTAACAATCATAAATTTTGTCTTTTGAATATTGAGTGATAGTTTATTGCAGGAGAACCAATCTTTAAGTTTGCTGAGCTCATTAGACATTGTTTCAACTAGTATACGGAGACATATGCGTGAGAATAGGGAGCACTAGTGTCATCGGCAAAGAGGATAATGCTTAGAATATTGGTAGTTTTAATATGTCGTTGATATAAATCAAGAAAAGTATAGGACCAAGTATTGAGCCCTGGGGCACACCACAAGTGATTGGTTTAATTGTTGACAAAATGCCATTGACAGATACACACTGAGATCTAGAGGAAAGTTAACTTCGGAACCAGTCATTAATTGTTCCCCTGAGACCATAATAATTCAGTTTATGTAGTAGAATTTCGTGATTCACGGCGTCGAATGCATTCGATAAATCAAGGAATGTTGTTATGCTAAATTTATTCGCTTCTTTTACTTGAATTAACTGGTCGTACAAGGAAATTGCAGCTAAACAAGCCGAGTGGTTCGCGCGGAAACCAAATTGGTTAGGACAGATTATATCATTAGTCTCTAAAAATGTAGTGATCCTATTAGCGACAAGTTTTTCCAGGACCTTGCTAAAACAGGGCAGCACATAAATGGGTCTATAATTCGTGGTTCTGATCGACTGTATAGATTTAAGATTGTAAGAGATTCTTTTTATCGAGCAGCTACTTTAGAAGATCTTTTTAGTCGGGTAAAAGAAGATTTTATTTGATAGAAATCGGCTTGCTGTATGAACTTTAATGTATGTACATGTTTTTAGTGTGATGTGTTGATTACATCTGTATTGCTGGGTTATTAACTTGTTTGTGTTGGAATACTTAGAATTTTGTTTGATCGTCGCTATATAGCTAAAATATTGTAGAACGCGTCTCCCAAATCCTCCACCTGGAAGCCTACACATCGCCCCATCGCCTTTTACCACCTTCTCAAGACCAGTCTTACCTCCTCGGCCGATAGCTTTTCCAAGTAGTCTAAGCTTTCCAATGCGACGCCGACGGTTAGCTATTACAGGATTGACGGCATCAATGGAAGCAATTAAATTCATGTGTTCAGTGTATATGGTTGAATTTTATTTTTAAGTTGGTTTTACCCAAGACACATTGCTGAATGTTCTACCAATAATTGTTAATTGTTGTCATCGCCGGATAGCTTTTGCCGACCAAAAGACGACAAAAGTTCATCCAGGACAGTATAAGCAAGAAACAAAGAATTGCAATTGCCAGCTACACAATGGCTGTGGCGTTTATTATGATTATTGCTGACTTAGTCTCTGTGTAATAATTTTATACATGCGAGCATTTTGTAATAAAATCAGTAGAACTACGGAGATACCAATATCGTGGAGATTGAAGGCGGGTGTACAGCTAATGATAATCAGATGCCTTCACATTACGTTCCCTACCTATTTGCTTCAATAGATTTGCCCGATACTGAACCCGTCATGATGAATGGGCATGAGCAAAGGAGTATCTCTGTGTAGTTATAAATCAAATCACCATGCAGTATGGGCAATTATAGGCTTATTCCACTTCGATACGCAATAATATTTTATTGTAAATCGTTATAGATATCTGGTAGCTCATCACCAATGACCATTCACCGGAACAACTGTCTACATCTTCCTAATCGAATGAAACATCAATGTTCTTCCTTCCGCAGATTTAAATAATGACCCAGCACACCATGAAATAGTATATGGCATTAAACGAGAACGTAACTATCCTGGGATACGTCATATCACCAAGTCCCGTGTGACATTTAGAGTCACGTATTTCTGAACGTTCAACTATACGTGAACAAATGCAATGTTCGATAAGAAGACAAGTTTGAGAACAAAAGCCTTGTACAACTATCCCCTTTGTTATCCGGATGAATAGTTAGGTAATTTAATGAGCCCAATAAAGAGAATGATATTGAGTACGATCGATCCTGAATTACCCTGTGAGGGACAATATACTCACTTCTGATCCACATCTAGTAGCCAGCCGTCGTCTGTGCAGAAATCCTGCGGCTCCGAATATCTCTTTATTTCTGAATTTTCACAAAGAGTTAAAGATGTATGTTTACAAGACTGGCACTTTTACCATGAATAATAGCTCGAGATATGAATATTATTGTGAACACAAGTGTGACCCTTGCGCCTGAGACATAGTCAATCGTAGATACCAATTTTTATTGGTGGGGGCAGGGATGAGCAAACAAAATTGGAATATATTTAAATGACACTTTCTTGTATTCGCTCAAGGACACAAAAATTCGATCTGAATGACGGAGCAATTATTTATGTGAGTACGGCTTTTATAAGATAAAGCACGTGTGAACATATGCCATTTATCACCCAATTGTATCACAAAAGAAGAAAATATTAAAATTAACACTCGATTTTCTCTAAGTTGTTTTATTTTCGGACATTTCTATCGCCAGCTAACGATTCAATGTCGAAAACCAAGGCTGTAAAGTAAAGCAATTGGCCGATAATTGTAATCAGGGAACGGCTTTGAACCAGCTATTGCTTCTCATCGAGCAGTTACAGTAGCCTAATATCATCGCCTTCAAAAGAAAATCGATACGATCTGGGAGGTAGAACAAGGAGGGTATTAAACCTCCTATTTCAGCTGATGTTTCTGGAGGTAATAAAACATCCAGCTATCGCAAAGATGCGAATAAGCATGCCATCCGTCTTCATAGTAAATGTGTTTTACTATCACCATATTCTGTAGGCCGATATTTCTGATTTACATATAAGGGAAGTGGGAAGAGGTGCCGACATACTGACAGAGTCACATGGCTTCACAGTATAGTCTTCTGGCTAACCTATATTCTAAAGCACATACCAAGAATCTAACGATTCGTGATATGTGTTGTATCTCAGGTACGCTTTTATTGTACCTGTTTATGTGACAACTTGGATGACATGACCACATGGCCCCTAGCACCGGCATAAGCGGTATTAGATACAAATCTAGAGCTATGATGGAAATGCTCTGACAACTCGTATATTGGTAATTGGTGAGCTGTGTCGCTGTGAAGTCAAATCCTAGGTGTGTGAGCTTTCCATATGCGGACCTAGGATATATTACCTCACCTAACTCTGCATTATATGACCCCAAATACCACTGCGCCCCTTCACCGTCTGTTCTGACGCATGTCATCAGGTATAGCCCTATAATTCTATTGGTCACGTGCCTTAAATTTCGAATAATTACGTTGCAGTCAAATCAAGTCAGACAGTATGGCGACGATCGATCCTTTGATGTTGTGGCCTGGTCGACTATCTTCCGAGCGCGGGCTTATATAACCACCAATTTCATGAGCTAAATATTGTGTCATTATTCTGATCTGGCGGTGACTTGTCACAACAGTATTTGAAGGCAAGAAATGAAGAGCTAGGTGTGGTGGTATATCGTATGTCTACAAAGGGAGAGCAACCTGTTTGATAAGGCTGAGAGAAATTTATTCCTCCTATGTATTCTACACTGCAAAAAGTGGTTACATGTTTAACGTTTCATTTTGAGATGTGAGATGCTTCATAATGCTACATGTTTCACCCTGTTTTCCCATGAAAACATGTCTCAAAGACGTGAGAATGCAGCTATTTGAGGGTTGTGACATGTTTCAATCGCGTTGCCGTTTCATTATAGTGACCCGAATAGCTGTTTGAAACATCAAAGTCGAAACACGTACAACCGAGTCGAAAAAGCGACATGTCTCAAGGAAGACAGTATAAAAGACGGATAATGTTGTCTGGTGCATGGGAGCACTGGCTTCCATAAATTTATTTTTGGTCTTTAGCGATCGTGAATATATCTGTCGGTATTGGGAATAAACAGACCGACCAATTTAACTGAATTACTTGCATCGTAATATAACTCTTCCAGGCCTAAGGTATTTGACTGTTTGAGGCCTGCCAAAGCCTGGGAAGAGACGCCTCCTCCCCACTAAATATTTTTTCACTCCTTGATTCTAAAAGCCCCCAAAATATATATTGGGATCCGCTCTGTTAGAAAGTGCAAAAATCCAAAAAATTCAATCCTTGAACACTTCGCAGTTACGTCATATTCTAAATATGACTTTTTGGTCGATTTTTCGGTCAGATTTTCCATTTTGTTTATTTGTGCCAGGTTCTCCGAAGTAAACTACATAGTACATTAGGGAGGAATTATCTGATGTGAAATAAAATCGCTCATGCACTCTTTTATCCACAAAAAAAAATCTCGAAGAAAAAGGTAAAACACCACTTTTCTGGTACCCCACATAATCGCCACTTTAAATTTGCCAATGATTCATCCCCCAAAAATACACAGCAGTGTCGCTATAAAAAAGAGTGACACTGATGGGGCATCACTGAGGGCTCGCGTTGGGAGAAACAACAACTGTGTTCTTTGTGTGACCAGAGCTACATCCAGTATTTTAAATGTGTGTAGCGCATCAGGATCTTTTCTGGACAATACGATTGCTCTATATACGATTACAGCCTTGTGCGGGAATCGGCCATTGTATGACACAAATGACACTAAACCATGCAGGCATCTTCACATTTCAAGTTAAATTCTACACTACTGTTTCGTCATTTACCTTGACTTATTGAATAGAGTAAATTGGTAAAAACTAGGAAACGCACGTGATGTCATATAGTCAATCAAGATAGGAGCTTGCCAACACCGTGCAGCGAGGATTTTCTTTGATGTCAGCCTGTGAGATTTCCAAATATGACAAGTGGCGGTTGTATTGCTGTTAATTTTTTTCGAATAGTCAATCAAAATTGAATTTTAAAGAGGTCATACATTGCACTCCTCCTAATATGGATCACGAAATATTTATAGAGCTATGACAACATCAAAATCATATTCTGATCAGATATTGTGTTTATATGTTCAGCCAAGGCAACACGTGTGGTGTTCGACCTGGATATGCGAAGATGAAACCAGGAGGAGAGAGGGTATATTATTTTTTATCTTTATGAAAATATTGATTATTGTTGGTGTGTAAAACAATTTTCCTCCTTCCTCCCTGACTGTGACCACTGTTGCGACAACTCGAGACGAGTCCAGGCCTCCGTTATCTTAATAATCATCTGCGATCCGTATTCCATTTCCCGAAACGGAATGGAACTTCAACGACTCTCACTCGGAGATATTTACCGCGAGCAGATGAATGAACGATAGAATCACTTTTCAAGTTACAGACATTCATGTATCTATGTGAGCAAGTATGGTCAATATCTGTATGCAATATAGTACCACTGTTGAGAGCTGCTTCTTGATCTTGTGTGCTGGATTAGGCTGTCATGTCAACAGACCGATGTGGCAACTTGAGTAAATTATTATTTTGGTTAATATCTGAATGTAAATGTACCATTTGGTGTAAATCTGTGATCTAGTTCACCAAAACATGAGCACATTATTGTCATGAACAATTTGCACGCCATGATAAATGGGTTCACATCAGGAATTATGATGTACCGAACATATATCTGTCTGGAATGATCACATTCATTGTTAACCTGAGGAGCAAGCTTGACTATTGTATATGTTCCTGTCTGTAGCCTATCGCTATTGTTGTTTTTTTTAATAAAAACTGATGCAAGCTGAATTTAATAAACGATTCGTGTATTTCTGTTTCTTTCACAGGCGATCTGGCGATCTGATGAAACATGTAATGGGAGATAGACTATTTTGAATCACTTCCAAGTTTGAGACATGTTCGGACACGTTTCGGTTGCGACATGTCCCAAAAGTTGGGACAAAGTCATGTTTGGGCTTAGACGTTTCATTTTGAAACATGTAGTCGGCCGTAACATGTTTCAGATTGACAGATGTGCATACAACACATGTTTCACTGTGCAGGATGTCACATGTTTCAAACGGACACATGTTTAACGACGACATGTCCATATTGACACATCATTAACACACATGAGGATGACACGTGTTTCAAATTGAAATATGAAGCCGTTTCCAAATGAAATATGTACGTACTCACATGTCCCAAAAGTTGGGACAAAATCATCTTTCATTTTGAGACGTTAAACATGTCGCCAATTTTTACAGTGTATCGTTATAGACAGCGGGGGACTTGCGCAATCCAAACTATCCAATCGAAAACTAATAATTGCCACTTCATGTTTCTCAATTCTGGTCCAGTTAACCAATAAATTGACAGAACTACCACTTCCGGTTTATCATCTCGTCCTATTGTGCAAGCTTCCCATTCCAATACTCCACATGTTGAATTATAATAATAATTCCAGATGGAACAACATATTGTCTTTGTCCTGATAAAATTTGAAACTACATCGTTTGTCCAAGATATATGATAAATCGGTTTGCATTGGAACCTCTTAATAGTCGAATACATAGGCGGATCATTACCAAGGTTAGCCGATCATGATGGAAAAGAAGACCAACAGTAACAGTCTCAATTAATGACCTCCAATAAATGTTAATCACCATTCTTTTCTTGGTGAAGGAATTCTGGTGTGCCATGGCTCCTTGCTCGTTATAAAACATCGCCCAAACGTTATTTTTGTTCCTATCAGAAATACATAAATCATCACCAGTGCTAATGTTCTAATTCACTCTCTTGATTCAGTAAATAGTCAGCCATTGGTGATCTACACTGCAAGGTTTCGTCAAGGATGTCACACAATTACACATCTACAAACCATTTGCTTTGAATTTCTGCTGTAAATCAGAATAGCAGACAGATGTATATGCGTATATATAGAATGATGAACGTATAACCATTCTATCTAGTTAGCTTCCATATTCTGATAATGTAATCATATTTATTTTCATAGCTGCATTGTTATACTGGATGACAATAAGACTGCGTATTAAACAATTAGACAAAATAAACCCCGACAAAGTCATTTTACACAGGACCAAAAATGAAGCATATCATCCAACCTAGAACTTGTTTACTAGTATTCATATATAATATAGCCTTGTTGGCCCTCGATAATGCTGTAGTATCGCGGAGAGATAGGTATGGTATAGGTTATCATGACCGACCGACGAATACAATAGTAATCATGGACATATATGCCCCTATATTTTCTGCTTGACTGAATCCGCTCTATACTAATCATGTCGTGATGTATGTGTTTGAGCAAAGACATCTTATCGCTACTTCTAAATCAAATCAATATACAATATGGACAATTTATGGCTCATTTCAGCTTGATGCACGAAAATCTTCCTATGTAAATCAACTAACCTCTAACAATATCATTCCTAATCGAGTGAAACCTCCAAGGCTCCAACAAGCGTGACATATTATATGACATAAAACGAGAAGGTGGGTATCCTTAAATCAGTCCTAACAATAAGCGATGTATGACATTTGGAAGGTATAGGATTACAACACATATAAGGGAAGGGCTTAACTCCAACCATCTGGAAAACAAGAACACGAGTACATGAGATCAATAAAGAGAGATAATGTAGGGTAAGACCAGTCCTACATCACTGGATAATGGAATAGATAACCTTGGTCAAATACGTCCCCTCAGTGATAACAGCAGATAATTGGCAAACCACCAAACAATAAGCTGACATAATCGTATCCGTTGCTTTCGTTGTATTCTCTCTATCTCTCTCAAGGACTAATCCTTCCGGTGATGAAACCAGAACAGAAAATATAACGGTGTCTCTATGTTTTAGGAAACACCTTGTAGGATAAAGTTTGTGTTATGCCAACGAGACTCTCCTGTATGCTGCATTGAAAACACAAACCAGATGTTATACATGTATATCCTCACAGCTATCACCATTGTATCGATTAAATGTAATTGTACCTATCGACAGTTCGAGTTCTTATAGTTGACATAATATTGAATATATAGAACGTTAAATATGTGTATTATGCTTGGCCAGAGCCATGAATGTAAGACCAGCTCAGACGAATATACCGTTGAGGCTGTTCAGTCTACGATGATTGATTCCTGGGTTGCGATCCAACATGTCTGAAATATTATTGGACAAGCGAGGAATATATTGAATATATCAGACTACTAATTATTAGTAGTTAGTATAATATAAGCGAGGAATATATTGAGCCTAAATCAGACTACTAATTATTATAAACACTGGCTTATATTCCACCAATTTAATTGATCTTTGGTGCTACTATTACAAACGATATTGAAACAGCTAATGAGGAAAATTTATTGTATTTGTTCAACAAATGTCATCTAACATAAAGTATCTACTTGAAACAATTCTCGATGATTTGGAAAAAAACTACATGGCCCCCTCTCTCCCATCCCATCAAAGTCAATATATTCGACCACATTTGTAGGGTATAGGGTAAACAAATAGGCTACATATTATCGTCCAAATGTGTCCTGAATTAGGACTATAAATTAACAGTTGGTAATCTGAAACATTCAGTTCGCGTTACATTTCTGTCGCCTGGAATCGTTAACTTTCGTACATGTTGGGGAGGTGAGGTTGTGAAATTAAAATAAATTGGCCGATACGTGTTATTCGGGAAAAGGCTTTGACCCAACTAATATTTCCCAAGTGAGCACCTCTCGGAGACTATCAGCGTCATCAAGAACAGATTTATTCCAGTAGGACGGATTAAACTGTCTATCTTACCTGGTGTTCCCCGAATACATCAAACATCGATATCCCGACAACAAGGAGATGTCCTATCATAAATGTCTCTAAATGTATCTCACTATCGTCCATACAGAAAGTCGATTTCATCCTGGGGACAGATTAAGCCCAAAACTGAGAAAAATCACATCTCCCCTCGTATTTATGAGCATAGACGATTAGAATACGGAGAAAGGTTCATTCTATCGTCTTCCCAACTCAGGAGGTGTTTGTTTATCTAAGTATAATCCCAATGATGACTCGCTAGAATAAAATCGAAGTTTCTATGAAAGGATGATGCATTGTGGAAGTGAGCAAACTGTTATGCTTACGACAAGCTTTGCATCTCTCAGATCGCGATATTCTCTCATTATTTCACATCATTTCGATTGAATCGGGCAATTGGACATAATTCAACAATGTGAAAATGGTTAGAAATAGTGCACGACTTTTGGCAGACCTGTATTTCTTCTCTACGGCGGCCCATATGGGACATTGTTGATTTTTTCTTAAGTGTCCTGGATTTATTTGTATATTTTCCACGAAATATTTTCTTGCGATTTTATTTTAAAAGATTTCCTTCTTCAATTTCCTTGAATGATATTATAGTTTTTAACATTTCCTACTTTTCCAGAAAATGAAGTCGGAATCTTTAAAAAAATATATAATGCCATTTAATCCACGTTAAAAAATGCAAACAAATTCAAAAAATCACTAAACAAGTATATTTACACCGCGGTAATAATATTTACACCGCGCTGGAAATGGATTACACCGGAGCAAAAATATTTTACACCGCGGTAGAAATAGTTTACACTGCAGTGGATATGTTTCCACCGCGGAGAATATGTAACTTTGCCACTACATATATCACTGCAAAAAATTTGAGTAAAGGTTTACTTGCTTACTGTTAACATATATTTATATAGGTAGATGATAAAACTAAATATGGAAACATAACCCATTTAATGTAGATAGGCATTTATTTATGTAAACGTTAAACTGAAGTACGTAAACATTTGCTTAGTCGGTAATCCAATATGGAACAGGGTAAATTTGTCTACTTAATTTAGTGAACATTTTCATGCAAAGTTATAGTTATGTAAATTTGTCTATACTTAATTTAGTGAACATTTGCAGGCTAAGTTATACTTATGGAAATTTGACTACTTAATGTAGTGAACATTTCCATGCAAAGTTATACTTGTGAAAATTTGCCTATACTGAGTTTGTTATGTTTCGCAAAAGAGGACATGAAATAAAAAAAATACTCATCTATGTGTGGCGTTGTATATTTATTGCACGGTTGGGGAGGGAGCACATATCATATGGTTATAATAGGGCAGCAAACATAATTTGAGTGTGAATGGAACGGTGTGCTCACGCGGAGGACGTTTTCAACGCTCAGCTGGTGGTCAAAAGCAGGGGAGACTACTCGAGTGTCTGGAGATGGCGCTGTCGTCTGCAGAGGGCGCTGTCGTCTGCAGGGTGTGTTCGCCGGGAGGAAACGAGAGACGAAGGGGCTGCATGTGCAGGTAACTTGAGGCTGTACATTTCTGGATTTCACAACAAGCATTATAATTTAACGCCTGAAATAACTTCTGCAATGTTCTTTAATATATTATGCATGTATCAAACTCTATTTATGATCTGCATGTGTTAAACAAACGATACAGAGAAACGAACGAAGATGACAAAGGATTCAATTCCAGTTTACATGGTCACTGATGGAAATCACTTCGGTCAGAAAGGTACAGCTGGGCTGAAAAATGTCCCGCGACGAAACCTGTTTTGTAGCAAACGCTCGCGTAACTTACGAGTGAGCAACTGTTTTGGTTTTGACATGTTAGACTGGGGCGAATTAAATTTCTGCCGTTTTGTGACATTGGTGACGGTGTCTCGTCAAATTATGAAGGGCCGCCAATGGTGACTCTATTATGTAGGTCATAAGTTATTCGCGGCAAACTTTAACTGATTTAAGTACACCTATACTGAAATTTGTCAAGTTTATGCAAAAAACGTAGAAGTTTTACTGCCTTTGTTTAAGGTTTATGGAATTTTGTAAAACTCTGTCATCAGTAGGGAATGGTGACGTCATGATTTATGTCACGCCTGGGATAGAAAATTGAGAGATTTTGGCTACTCCAATCATTGTACTGATCTCAGAATGTTATTCTCGCTTGTGCACACAAATCAGTTTTTGATAAAACTTTAACATCATTTTGCATAATATAATAGCGACTGATTTTTCTTATTGCTGTCATATTCTTGTGTGGAGTGGGCCAAAAATGAAAAAAATTTGATGTGTTTTACACTATTTTTTCTTCTTCTCTACTTCACAAGTTGGGGTTGTGTCAGGGATGGAAATAAGGGTCACTCAGTGATCAGCAGCAATAATCGATCAAATTTTGATGAAAATGATGATGGTCGCAATATGGAAAAGTAGTTTCGCTGATCAAAAATGGAAGAATGACTGATCAAAGTATTTTTCTTTGTTTCCAAAATGGCAACCCTGTATCTGTGAACTAAAATTTGTGACCTACACAAGATTTTCCCCAGCATCACTGTTTTTAAATTTACTTTAAAACACTGCATATGCAGCTGAAACTTTAAACAATGATTATGTACAGTTTTAGACTATTGTTCTTATGGATTGAGACCAAAATTACCATTGTCAGAGATTCATACACATCCAGTTTTGTCACCGAATTTAGTTAAAAACTGAATCTGTGCAATTAAAAACTCAAATGTACACATTTTGAAGTAGAAAAAACTGAAGTTCAGTTGAGTTTGATAAAGCAAAGCATTGAGGGAATTTTGGAAACCCCTTTTGAATTAAAATGTTCTCATGATCTTACACACTTAGAAAATAGGGTTCATGTAGGGTGATTTATAGAACCTTATGATTCTATTTTGAACCCCAGGGTTCATTCCGTTAAAAAAAGGTTCAATGACTGGTATTAAGGTTCATCGATTGGAGATAGGGTGCTATATTGAACCCTCAGAGTTTATGTAAATCAGTCTTTTTATTATTATTTATTATTATTATTATTATTGATCCGAAGATAATTCAAAATAATGTGTTTCTATACTACAGTCGTAACATCGTTCTCCGAGTGAAAGTTATCGATGAGAAAAAGATCGCGTGCGCTCGGGAACTTCAACATTGACGGGAAATAGAAACCATCCTCGTCTGCAACATTCGTGGCGCAGCACAGTGTACAATTCTATCGGAAACGTTGAAGGATTGCAGGTATGTAAAACTTGTCAAAAGTTAATCGTTGTTTCGTTAAAGACAACAAACTTGTGTTAGAAGACGTATGATTTTATGATTTTCCAAATTCCAATCAATCACTGTACATTCATGCTGTTTCAACTTTCATTCAAGTAGGCCCTACGAACAGCGGGTGTTGATCACTCATGACAGCGCCGGTTTGCTGAAATTTATTTCTTTATATTATATTTCTTTTCAATTTGAATAAAATAATAAAAACCTTTTTTTAAACACCATATCCTGGGTCAAGAACGAAGGTCACATGATGCATCTAGTTGGAGCTCTTTGACTCATTTCTAAAAAGAAAACCTGTGATGAGTGAGGTACTGTTTGGGCATACTGAGAAACTGAACTTTTGCAAGCCTAATGACCTCTTAAACATACAGTGCTTATGTTGTTTTTTCTTTCGATATGTTGACTGGATTTATTTCTCTCTTTTTTAGTTGTGCGGTCTCTGAAGATGCAGAATGCATTAAAGTACAGATTTCCATTGTAAATGAAGAATCAAAGAAAATCAGGCCCGACTTGAACATCGTAGAGGAACAGCTAAAGAGGGTTGTTCATGCTTCTCTACAAGACCTGTCCGACTCGAGTAGTGAAGACAGGACATATTGAAAAAATTTCCTTGGCTACAGAATCCCAGATTTGTTGGCATCATTTTTAGCTCTGTTATAATGTAAGGTGAGTTATTATGATCATGTGGAGAGATAGGCAGAATATGTGTCTGGTTAAGCTCTTTTTTTACCCCACGGCCAATTTTGTCTGACTGGTACTGTCGATGTGATGTACATCCATATGTCCGTTACTGCAACAACTGAAAAAAACATTGCGGCTACGGCTATCAGATTTTGTACTTAATTCCTTCCTTGGCCCCAAATCAGAAGCCTATCAAAAATGAGATGCCTCCATATCTAATTACAGAGTTATGCCCCTTTTTGGAGTTCATGTGGTCAATCTTGTCAACAGCTCTGAATATTGGAGCATTTACATCATATTTGGCAAAAATAACCTACGGCCCAAGGGACTATTCCTGGGATGACCAAACTGTTTGTTGGTTTTTACAGGCCAATCAAAATGCCTTGTTTTATCTTGATCACGTTTCGAAGGCGAAAATGACTACATATTGTTTTTTTAAAACTTTTGTTGAACTGACGATGACATTTCCTTAGAACCGAGGGGTCAGGTATGCAAGTCAAGTTTTTACAGACCAATCAAGTGTTATTTTAACACTTTCCGAGGCAGCAAATCAATGTTCAGTGAGAGGTATTTTCTTATACATATATTTGAAAGGATTGTGTCAGCAATCAATATTTAAAACAGTTTGAGCGTGACGTAGATGTGCGTTTTGGGGGACGGTGTCATATATTAAATACTAGTCTAGATATCAGTAACACTCTACTTTGAAAAGTACCAGTAAGGCCAAGTAAAATTAATTAAATGTTTCTCTCTCTTGAAAAAAAATCCTACAGTATTTATTGTTTTGAAATTTAGTCACTAAAGCCAGCATCTGAAGATGTCCATGTGACAATTTGTTCGCAAGCCAATTATCCCTTTCATGTGTCTGAAAGCTTTGTTACTGAGGGCTGTTTAAGTAAAACAGTGTGGCTCGATTGCTTCAAATTCACTATAGTAACCATGTAAATTTGTCATATCCCCTGTGAAACTGATATTATTGCTTGCACAATACAACTAGTAAATTCTGGAGTGTGTTTTGTTTTTCAGGACAAGATAAATGCTACACTGGGAAGACTGCCAACTCTCCTTGAGGACAAGTTGGACAGCATGTTGGTGATTGACAAGTGAGTACAGCTAAAAGATTGACTTTAATACTAATTTTCCCTAAATTTCCAGTCTTGTATTTATTATTTTGCACATTTTCCAATCTCCCCCAGAGTTATCCACCCTTACCTATATTAGGATTGGAAAAAAATTTTTGCAGTGAAATTACGAAACGCAGATCTTCTATGGTTTATGCATGGTGTCCCCAAGTTGTGCACCATCTTAGTATTTGTGTGTTTTCCGAGTTTCCACAGAGTTATTCGCCCTTACCCACTCTGTGGTTTAGGGATTTTGTCCGGCCTAGATCTCGGTTGCTTTTTGTAGTAGAATTCTGAATCTCACATACTGAGACACTCAAATCCAACATTTTATTTTACACATATTATTAATCCACCCATTACCTGCTCTGTGGGTCAGAAATTTTGTCCAGCCTTGATCTTGGTTGCTTTTTTGTAGTAGAATAACGAAACGAATGGACTGTCCCGAAAAAGGGGCACTGTTTCCGAGTTTTCACATGATTATCTGCCTTTACCCACTCCGTGGATCAGGAATTATCTCCGGCCTATATCTCAGTTACTTTTGGTAGTACTACTCTTAAACTCACAAACTCACTCAAATCCAGCATTTTATTTTGCATGTTTTCCGAATTTTCAGAGTTATCTGCCCTTAGCCACGGTTTATGCATGGTGTCCCGAAGTTGTCCACTAAAATAGTATTTTGTGCGTTTCCGAGTTTTTCACAAAGGGTTGGGGCATACACTCTTGCCTGCATTTGTTTTATTACTCAATGCTAGATATAATAATGTTCTCGACTGATAGTATTATCATTCTTTTGCAGGAACCAACACTGCCATTTCCAGTTGGGATGTTGGAGAAAAACCCATTGGTGCGACAACACGTTGACATCATGTTGGATGGCTCTCCTGCAGTACGCATTTGCGTACACTTCGCCATCCATATTAAAGATGGCTTGCGAATCGTGTGTCTCCATTATCGCGGAGCGATATCCTGTTCTTTACCGGATTGTGTTCGGCCCTCATCTGGCGGAGAACAGACTCGAGAAATCTGATAAATTACAGGTTTTCATACCATTTAGGAAACAAATATTGTCTGGGCTTACAAAATATATAGGTATGAATAACTTTCGTATCATCCAAGAGGTGTGGTAGATCTGTAATTTTGAACAAGTAGGACATCACATGACTCGAAAATGGCGGGTTACGTTGGAGTTAAGTCGGTAGACTTTAGCTGATTGGCTGACGAAGTCACGTGGTCTTGATTTCTGAAAATTCCCTCTTGCAGTTGCCGAAAGTAGGCTGCAAAATGGATACACACGATCCCAGGGTCAGTCTTACCGCGTATAGATGACCCAGATGGTTACAGGTTGCTGCAGTACGGTGTTCAAGCGATGTGGACATCATACATGTTGTATCATTGGTATTTTACTACCTGTACAACATTGAATTCCCAAATGAGGGCTGAAACACCTCAAACTTTGTCTGCAAATAACTGTTGGAAACTGTCTCACTGAAAAGCCAACTGTAATGCTCATAAGAGTACACCAGATGCTGACTGTGTAACTCACTCTCTTTTAACTGTTACGCTGCGGCGGGCCCGGTAGAGTGGCCACAGCGTAGACTGCGGTGGGCCCGGGAGAGGGGCCCTGAACTTGTCGGTCTTCGCGTACCATTGTCTAAAATCGATATTTTCAAAATTACCATGCATGAAACCTAATACAAACCATACATATATTGTTAGCTAAGTCTGTCTTGATTTCCTGGATGTAAACTTCATACTCTGTCTCGGAATAACGAAGTCGGGAGGAAGAAATAAAAAAAATAAAATAATAAAAAATACCGCGATTTTCCATAAAACATTGTCAAGAAGCCGCTCAGAAAATATAAAATACTTACAGAAAACCCTTACAAAATATATGATTCTTTGGTATAGTTGAAGTACAGAAGCTCATTTTATATTTCCATAGTGCGGATTACCATGAAATCATCGCAACGAAGTTTATTTTTACATTTCTGTCGACCTGAACGTCACGTAATTCTTGGCGATTACAGAAAAAATGGCGTCTTCTCTAGATCAACTTGACCCAGTTGAAGGTCTCTGGCCAATGATCGCTTCGATGTTTAGGTCACGAGACCACGCTATCCAATCACGGAACCGATATCTCGGTCGTCTGGTAGCGTTACCAAGAGAAACGGGAAAAGACCTCTTGCCTATTTTCGATGTTATCGTCTGTTTGATTGGCCATCGGACGAATTCAAGGCTCTAATCAGAAACTATAAGGAATTCCCTTTCCAATGAGACGTCACACGCTACAAATGGCGGACGAAAAGTTGGAAAAGACCCGGGAGAAAGGCAGCTGAAAAACCAAGATTTTCCGCTGTAATTCTTCATAATTCGCCATTTCCGACCGCAATTATACCAAAAATACTGCAGTCTCTTCCAATAAATTTTATTTACGCTGACAATTTTATATATTTCGGCATAAAATGAAATCAAATAAACGTTGACCGAACCATTATGGACCAGCTGCTACGTGAGGCAAATCTTGACACGCATCTATGAATGATATTTTCGCGCATAAAACCCGGGTGTAATAGTGTAATACATCGTAAAAATGGGAACTTTTGCAGTGCCCCGTAAAGAAGAAGTCAGCAGCGTAACAGTTAAAGACTCATTCCCCTCACACACACACATATCCATATATTGATTGTATTCCCTAAGGAAAGCCTGAAGCAATCATTTTGTCTATCTGTTGAAAGGATATTTTTTTGCAGAGGATATGTCCGTGCACTTTAGTGATTTACTTTTGAACTTCTGTGCAATTCATAATGTTGTGAATGAAAATTATGTTAATCATGGAGTTCTCTGACTTATTCCTCCTCAACAACCCATGTACATTCTTATCCCTAATGGGAAGCGTCATGTTGTTGCCCCCTTCATTACCCCCCACCCTCCCCTTCACCACATTTCATTTTATCGCATCTGATCGTATCCGTCAGTCAGGCTGGTGAGTGAAAGCAGGCACACGTATTCAATATGCGTGAAGCCAGCCACACTTCTATTCTGACTGTCTGATTCCCCCCCCCCTATTGCATTTTATAGTAGGTGATAGCATGTCAGTCATCCCCCCCAACCCCCTTTATTACATTTTATCATAGGTGACAATAGCATGTCAGTCATCAGATTGGTGAGTGAAAGCAGGCACATGTATTGAATATGCTTGAAACCAGCCACACTTATATTCTGACTCCCCCCCCTCATTGCATGTTATAGTAGGTGATAGCTTGTCAGTCATCAGGTTGGTGAGTGAAAGCAGGCACACATATCTAATATGCATGAAGCCAGCCACACTTATATTCTGACTGTCTGATCCCCCCCTATTGCATTTTATAGTAGGCGATAGCTTGTCAGTCATCGCGTTGGTGAGTGAAAGCAGCCACATGTATTCAATATGCGTGAAACCCGCCACACTTATATTTTGACTGTCTGATCCCCCCCTTTTCCCCTTATTACGAATTCAGTATTTGAGTTTGGATAAAGAAATGAAATCTGTCCATTGACTGGCTTGGGTTGGCAAAATTTTGGCTCGAGTAACATTACATAGGGACAGAAATTGTTCAAAGCATGTTAAACCTTTGATGTCATGCAACAACATTTGCCACACAAACACGCTCTTTGTATTTTTATTTACATTTACAAACATGGATTTTCTGTTTCATTAAAATATAAAAAAATTGAGTTCCATATTAAACATTTGGTTACCCATCTTCAAAATATATTTTCAGTTTCTAAGTGTAACCATAATGGAGCGATTTCCCGCCAGTGTGCAAATTCCCTTTTGTACACAGTTTCCACCACTTAACAATGTGAATGCATTTTTTGGTCACAATTGAGTACATTCAGTAGTTCAGAGTTACATGTCTGAATACACATTTAGTCTTCAGATTATGTTCTTCAGATTTTATATACCTCAGACTTCACTGCAATTCAACACTTTTTTTAATAAGTTGGTGACATATTTTTCTAAGCCCAAATGTCTGGTATCATTGTATATACATGTATATAAAATCAGTTGTTGTATTGGTAAGACTCTAAGATAAATATGTTTGAGGCTTATTTCATTGCACTTGCTTAAAAATTGTTTTTGATATAACTAAGCTAACAGATGTTAAGCTTCATGTTGAATAGTAATTAGGCTAACTAAAAGTTTATTTTAATAGGTACCACTCCGGTTTAACTGATTACGTAAACATTTAGGTAAACATTTATGAAGTTAAGTGAAAACAAGGTTTATTCAATTAAGTAAAGGCCTTTACTTTACTTACCATAGTATATGTTTACTTTTATATTTACTTAAATAGGTACCACTCAGCTGCAACTAATCACGTAATCATTTGGGTAAACATAAGTAAATGGAGAAGGTTCAACTAAATAGATTTTTATTTGGTTTTACCAAACTAGGTAAACCTGTCATTTACATACATCAGTAAATGTCTACTTGAACGTTTACTAAAGTGGTTGCAGCTGAGTGGTACCTTTTTAAGTAAATGTTTACTGAATCCTTTTTGCCATGTACAAAGAACCCTCAGAGGGCGGGAATCAAACTATGTTGTGTTGGGTGGCGGGGAGGGGGGGGGGGTGACTGAAATGGCGTCTAAACTAGTCATTAAGGCTATATACTAACACAACATGTGAGATGTAGGTAACTTGCTATCGGTGTTGGGATGTACCATCTAAATAAGCGATCATAGCGATAAGCAAACAAAATTAGAATATCTTTAGATGTCACTTTCTTTTATTCGCCCAAGGTGTAGCACATGTGAACATATGCCAGTTATCACTAAATTGTATCCCAAAAGAGGAAAGTAGTAAAAATTAAAATCTGAATGTTCCAAACTTGAATTTTCAGAATATTTCTATCGCCAGCGATCGATTAGATGTCGAACTGCAAAGTAAAACAGATTGGCCGACAAGTGTAAGCAGGGAAGGGCTTTGAACCAGTTATTGTTTCTCATTCGAGCAGTTACAGTAGCCTAATATCATCGCCTTCAATAGAAAATCGATAGAATATAGAGCTAGCACAAGGGGGGTATTAAACCTCCGCTTTCACCGAAAGTTCCTCGAGGCAATCCGGCATCCAGTCATCACCATGATGCAAATGATCATGTCATCCATCTTCATAGTAAATGTGTTTAACATCTCCATATTATGTAGGTCGATTTCCCATCAGGTGCAATCCGAAGTCAAATCCTAAATGTATGCATCCTCCATTCTACCCCACAAAACTTTGCATCGTTTTGACCCCAAATATCACTGTTTCACTTCAACGTCAGTTCTCATGTAGGTCATCAGCTATCCAATCAAGAGATTGTCAGGACAGTGACGATCAAGATAAAGAAGAATGAGACAAACAGCAACGGCTCTCAAGTTATGACATCCAATAAATGTTAATCACCATTATTTCTTGGTGTATGCATACTGATGTGCCTTGGTTAAATCATCGCCCAAACAGCGTGAAAATTCCTTATTTTTCTCCTATCACAAATACATAAAGCATCATCACTGGTAATGGTCTTGATTCAATAAAAAGTTAAACCGTTCGTGATCTACGCTGGGATCTTCAAGATTTGCTTTAGGACTTAGCTCAGTCACACATCTGCCACTGCCCCGCAAACTTTTCAGCCTTTCTATTTCTACTGTAAATCAGGGTAGCAGATGTATGACGTATGTATATGAGCATAGAATGATGAACATCCAATAGGGCGAGAAGGTCGGATTAAACTGCCTATTCCACCTGGTGTTCCCCGAAGATATCAAACACCCAGCCAGTAAGGAAATGTCCTATCCTAAATGCCTCTAAATGTGTCTGACTATCGTCAATGCAAAAAGCCGATTTCACCCTAGGGACAGATAACGGCCAAAATGGTTAATAAAACTGAGAAGAATCACATTCTCCCTCGAATTATCATAGACGATTACAATACGAAGAAAGGGTCATTCTATCGTCTCCCCAACTCAGATGGTGGTTGTTTATCGATGTAAAGGATGACTCGGCAGAATAAAATCGACGTTTCTCTGAAAACGATGATGCATTTGTGGAAGTACGCTCATTGTTATGCTTACGACGAGTCTTTGCATATCCCAGATGCAATATTTTCTCATTAATTGATATCATTTCAATTTGATCGTACAGTTAGTCATAATTCAATAATTCAATGCCAGTTCCTCCATAGCCACCCTTTGGTTTCAGGTCCAGTGACTTTCCAGGTTCCTGTGAGACTTTGAAAATGGGTACAAATTGTGCACAACTTTTGGCAGATCTATGTTTATTCTCTACGGTGGCCCATATGCGACATTTGTAATTTTTCTTAGGTTTCTGGATTTTCTTTGTATTTTCCATGAAATCAACTGATTTCTTTCGTTATCAGCTATCCAATCAAGGGATTGTCAGTACTATCCCCATCAAGATGAAGAATAAGACCAACAGCAACGGCTCTCAAGTTATGACATCCAATAAATATTTAATCACACTTATTTCCTAGTGAATGCATACTGATTATAAACTATGCTAGTTATAAATCATCGCCCAAACAGCGTGAACAGTCCTTAATTTTCTCCTATCAGAAATACATAAATAACCACTAGTGATAATTACCTTGATTTAAAAAAAAACTAATAAAATAAACCGTTCGTGATCTAGGCTGATGTACGAACACCTTTATCTAAATCAACTAACCACAAACTATATTATACCTAATCGAGTGATTCCGAAGGCACTCCAACAGAGCGTGACATATTATATGACATAAAAGGTGAAGGACGGTATCCTTGGATAAGTTCTAGCAAAAAAATGAGAAAATGAAATTTGGAAGTTCGGAGTTTTAGAAATTGGAGCGATATGCATTAGGTGGGGGGAAAATATGACGTCTGGCGACTAAAGACCAGCCATATGACTCTACAGGAAAGCTTTTCTTGCCATGTCATATTCAGACCCTAGAATACGGTGGATTATCGGACGTAGCCTTAGTATCTCAGCCGCACTTTCATTGCAGCTGTTCATGTGGAGACTTTGAAGTATCCACACTGCCCCTAGCACCGGTTTAATCGGAATTAGATACGCTAGATCTGGAGCTGTGGTGACAGATCAGCTTAAATCAATAACTCATCTGGTGTTAATGGGCGAGCATCGAGGACGTCTGATGGAGTAAACGCCTCAACACAGAGTAAACCTGCTAAATGCAAGAATACCAAGAAAAGTGTACTGGCAATGACCGACGTCGTGCGACTTAAATTTCCCACCAAAACAATAAACCTACATATATTTGTCGAGTGACATGTACAGAGGGCGGGCCTTACAGACTAGTCTTTTGTGTTAAATGCCGTCATTTTCAACTGACGACGATACAGCTCACCAATCCCCAGTGTACGAGTTGTCACAGCGAAACAGCTCACCACTTACCAATATACGAGTTGTCAGAGCATTTCCATCATAGCTCTCTAGATTTGTATCTAATACCGCTTATGCCGGTGCTAGGGACCGTGTGGTCATATCATCCAAGTTGCCACGTGAACAGGTACAATAAAAGTGTACCTGAGATACAACACATATCACGAATCGTTAGACTCTTGGTATGTGCTTTAGAATAAGTTAACCGGAAGACTAAACTGTGAAGTCATATGACTCTGTCAGTATGTCGGCACCTCTTCCCACTTCCCTTATATGTGTTGTAATTGGGGACTAACAGTCCACCAGCAGAATCCCACCGTATACAGGTAATAAATTGGAGCGATATGCGAGAGATTGGGAAAATTGACGACGTCTGGCGACTAAAGAGCAACCATATGACTCTACAGGAAAGCTTCCCTCGGCATCTCACATTCAGACCAGAGAATACGGTGGATTCTCGGAGAAGACTTTCATTGCGCCTGTTCATGTGGAGACTACACCTTGGTATGGGAAGCCATTTGAAGTGATCAATAAAGAGAGATAATATAGAGTGAAACTTGTCCTACTTCACTGGATAATGGAATAGATAACTCGGGTCATATACGTTCCCTCGGTGATAACAGCGAATAATTGGCAAACCACCGAATAATAAGCCGACATAATCTGTATTCATTGCCTCCATTATATTGGCTCTCTCTCTCTCCCCCCTCTCTCTCTCTCTCTCTCTCTCTCTCTCTCTCTCTCAGGAACTAACCCTTGCGTTCGTGAAACCGGGACAGCAAACACAACGATGTCCCTATGTTTTAGGAATCACCTAGTGGGGTAAAGATGGTATTATGCCAACGAGGCTCTCCAGTGTCCAGCGTCGGAAACACAAACCAGATGTTATATATCCTCAAAGCTATCACCATTGTATCGATTAGAAATGATTGTAGCTATCGACAGTCCGAGTTCTTATTGTCGCCATAATATTGAATATATAGAACGTTGAATATGTATATTAGGCCTGGCCAGAGCCATCAATGCAAGACCAGCTCAGACGAATATACCCTTGAGGCTGTTCAGTCTACAATGGCTGATTTCTAGGTTGCAATCCATCATGGCTGAAATATCATTCAACAAAGCGAGGAATATATTGAGCCTAAATCAGACAACTAATTATTAGAAACACTGGCTTAGATTCCACTAAATTCATTAATCTTTGGTGCTACGTATTACAAACGATATTGAAACAGCTAATGAGGAAATTTATTGTATTTGTTCAGCCATTTATCATAAGGTATCTTCTTGAAACAATTCCCGATGATTTGGGGAAAAACTGCAGAGCCCCCTCTCTCCCACCCCATCAAAGTCAATATATTCGACACCATTTGTAGGGTTTAGAGTGAAAAAAAATATGCATATTATCGTCCAATTGTGTCCTGAGTTATGAATAATAATTAACAGTTGGTGATCTGAGAGGTACAGTTCCCGTAACATTTCTGTTGTCCGGAATTGGTAACTGTCGAACAGGTAGGGGAGGCGAGGCTGTGAAATTAAAATAAGTTGGCCGATAAGTGGCATTCAGGAAAAGGCGTTGAACCAGCGAATATTTCCCAAGTGAGCACATTCTGGAGGTTATCAGCCTCATCAAGAAACATCGATTTATTCGAGTAGGACGGATTAAACTGTCTATCTCACCTGGTGTTCCCCGGAGACATCAACCATCCCACCAGCGTGGAGATGCCCTGTCCTATAGTTGTGTCTCGCTATCGTCCATGCAGATTTCACCCTAGGGACAGACTAAGGCCTAAATGTTCAATAAGACTGAGAAGAATCACATCTCACCTTGCCTAGAATTTATGATCAGAGACTATTACAATACAAAGAAAGAGTCATTAAGTCGTCTTCCCAACTGTGTTGGAGTGTGTTTATCTATGTATAATTCCAACGATGACTCGGTTGAATAAAATCGAAGTTTCTCTGAAAAAGATGAAGCATTTGTGGAAGTAAGCACATTGTTATGCTTACGAAGAGTCTTTGCATCTCCCAGATAGCAATATTTCCTTATTATTTCACTTCATTTCAATTTGATCGGACAATTAGACATAATTCAATAATGTGACAATTGGTACAAATAGTGCACGACTTTTGGCAGACCTATATTTGTTCTTTACGGTGGCCAGTATGAGACACTGGTGATTTTTCTTAGTTTTCTGGGATTTCTTTGTATACTTTCAGTTTTTCAGAAAATAAAGTCGGAAACTTGAAGAAAATATAAAATACTATTTCACCCAGGTTTGCAGGATAAATCGGAAAAGGCAGAAAAAAGAGTAAAAATCAGCGTGTCTCCACAGCGGAGAATATGTAACTTTGCCACTATATATATACCAAGAACCCTACGAAGACAGGAATCAAGTATTAATGTTGTGATGGGGGGGGGGGGGTTGTATAAATTGGTCCATATGGTTGCACTAACATAGTATGTAGCATGGACAGTATGAAGCGGTAACTTTATATTGTTGTTGAGATGTACCACCCAAATAAAGCGATCATGGCTTTAAGGATAGCTACCCCCTTAGAGGGTCAAAATTGGTCATTTTTTTTTATTTCTTCATTCAAATATTCATTATTTCCTCTAACATTTGGTGAAAAAATGAAATAAAAATGATAAATAGAAGTGCTTCAATATTAGGATTAAAAATCTAGTTTCCGAGGCCCTGGAACAATTAAACAGATTGCCTTAGCTTGGGCTTGGCTACTATTATTTTTGTCTGTTAAATTTCCCTTTCCAAAACTCATTTCCGCAGTATTATGGTAAGCTAATTATCTATTAGTCCTACTTATTTACATTAATGTACCCCTTCTGATCAAAACCATGCAAACATCCTTATTTTTGTTTCTAATTATGACAGTGACACTTCACTCAGACACCCGCCGTGAAGTAATCTACACAGGTGTGAACAAGTTTTAGCAGGTTTTTAAAATTTAAATTGGATAGATAGATAGATATTTATTTATTTCTGTCTCACCATTCCTGTTGGTTACAATAGTGTACATTCTAAAACACAGGAAGCCACTCTATTAGAGTTATGAGAGACATAAAACATTCTCAGTAGTAGAATTAAAATACATCAATGGTATAAAATATTTCGACGTCTTTCCAAAATATTATGGCAGGTTCTAGCACTAGTTTTAATCAGACTTTCAGTACTCAGTATTACCGACAGTATATCACTTATTGGTTGATGATAAAAACTTTCATATTCCAGAGCATCATCTCCATCATTAAATCGTATCTCAAATATATTAATCATCATAGGCTGGACAATCCAACAGTACATGGTATACTCATCCTCAACGACATTGTTATCGCAGATCGGACATATTCGATTAGCTACTTCTAAATTCTCGTAACGACCGGTTTCTAACCTGATCGGTGCCACGCCCATTCTAAACTTAGCAAGAGCACTTCTGTGTGACTTTGGCATTAAAACTGATACATAAGCTTCCTTACAAAAACCCTTCTTAAAATTTCTATACGTTCTTAATTTTCCACTTTCTCGTTTCACATTTTTCAGCCAATTTTTCAGCCAATTGGACTTTAAACCCACTTGATGAAAAAAACCTTAGTGTAATAGTTATCCAGAATAAACAGGAATTCGAGTAGGTCCCATTAGACAGATTAAAAATGTATTTGACATAGAATTCAAGCAAAAAATAGGGATTAATTCATCAGATGTATAGCTGGACACATTTTGCCCGATTTCTAGCCTTTCATTTTTGTACAAAATCCGAAATTCAAACGTTTATTTCTCGAAAAGTATCCATACTACGCTTTTGAAATTTGGCATGCTTGTTACTTATAAGGTGATCTAGAAAACATTATCTCACTTTTTGTAAGTTCGGCTTCGTTTTTTAATTATCCAACTTTTAAGACAAACGACCGTAAAAAGGTACATTTTTTCAATTTATTTTAGTAAAATAGTTATAAAAACAAAACCAGGCAAAAATTTGAAAAAATGAGATAAAGTTTACTAGTTCGAATTGTCTCCTACCAAGGTATACCATCAAAGTTGAAACAATTTTCATGAAATTTCAATTGAAAAATGGACGCTATTGTTTTCATTTTAATTTTTTAAAATTGGAATATTTTCTACATAGTAGCAGCGTCAGTTATACAAATCATATAGTTGGAATCCCTACGATGTATGCTTTCATAAAATATATAGTTTATTATGGTTATCTTGTATATTTATTGATACAGACGACAAATTGTCATGGGGGTGCAAAAACTGCCTCTAAGGAGATAGCTATCCGTAAGCAAACAGAATTAGAATATCTTCTTTTATCCGCTCAAGGTGAAGCACATGTGAACATATGGCATTTATCACTAAATTGTATCCCAAAAGAGGAAAGCAGTAAAAATTAACACTTGAGTTTTTCCAATATGGTTATTTTCAGGACATATTTATCGCCAGAGATCGATTAAATGCCGAAAAGCAAGGCTGCAAAGTAAAGCAAATTGGCTGATGACTGTAATCAGGAAAGGTTTTTGAACCAATTATTATTTCGTCATTCGAGCTGTTACAGTAGCCTAATAGCGTCTCTTTCAAACACAAATTGGTAAAATGTAGAGGTAGCACAAGGAGGGTATTAAACCTTCTCTTTCACCAAATATTCCTAGAGGCAATCAGACATCCAGCTATTCGTTAGGTCCATTTCCCCTAAGGTGCAATCTGGTGTAAAATCCTACACATATGCACCCTCCAAACGCAGACCTAGTATAAACTACCCAACATAATTCTGCATCATTTGACCCCAAATACCATTGTGAGATTTCAATGTCAGTTCTGACGTATGCCATCAGTTATCCAATCAAAGGATTGTCAGGACAGTGACGATCAAGGTAAAGAGGAATAAGACCAACAGCAACGGCTCTCAAGTCATGACATCCAATTTTTCCCTGGTGAATGCATACTGAGATGCCATTGTTGGTTGGTCGTTTTAAATCATCTCCCAAACAGCATTCCTATCAGAAATACATAAATCACCACCACTAGTGATCATGATCTTGATTCAATAAAAAAATAAACCGTTAGTGACCTATGCTCGGGTCGTCAAGGTTTCCTTGAGGACGTAGCTCAGTCCTGCAATTTTTTCAGACTTTCAATTTCTACTGCAAATCAGGGTAGCAGACGTACGTATATGAGCATAGAATGATGAACATCCAATTAGCTTCCATGTTTTGATAATGTAATCATGTTTAATTTCATAAGGGCATTGTTATACTTGATGAGAATACGACTGCGAATTAAACAATCAGACAAAATAAACCCCGACAAAATCATTTACACACGACATGATACGAACAATATTATCCAACCTAGAATTTGTTCACCAGTACTCGTGTCTAATATAGCTCATGCGAAAATCGATAATGCAGTTAGACCGATCGATTGGTATATGGTATAGGTTTTCATGACTGATGTAGACAATGGTAATACCTTCATGTCCGTATACTTTTTCTGTTTGATTGAATCCACCCCATACTAATCATGTCGTGATGAATGTGTTTGACCAGAGACATCTTATAGCTACCTCTAAATCAAATCAATATATAGTATGGACAATTTATGGCTCATTTCAGCTTGAAGCACGAATACCTTTATGTAAACCAACTAACCACAAACCATATGATATCTAATCGAGTGATTAGGTATAACGTGTTGATGCCTCCAAGGCACCGACAGAGCCTGACATATTAAATGACATAAAGCGTGAAGGTCGGTATCCTTGGATAAGTCCTATCAAAAAGCGAGAAGATGAAATTTGGAAGTTCGGAGTTTCAGAAGTCCAACCATGTGGAAAACAAGAACAGGATTCACTGTGTAAAGGCCTCGTGCCAGGATCCCAAAGGTCGCCATGATATGGAAAGCCATTTAATGAGATCAATAAAGAGAGATAATATAGAGTAAAATTTGTCCTACTTCACTGGATAATGGAATAGATAACTCGGGTCATATACGTCCACTCAGAGATAACAGCGAATAATTGGCAAATCACCAAACAATAAGCTGACATAATCTGTACATTTGCCTCCGGTGTATGGTTTCTCTGTCTCTCTCGCGAACTGATCCCTTCGTTCGTGTCCCTCTGTTTTAGAAATCACCTCGTGGGATAAAAATGAAGTTATGCCAAAGAGACTCTCCTGCATCCTGCATTGAAAAAACAAACCAGGTGTTCTATATCCTCACAGCTATCACCATTGTATCGATTAGAATGATTGTAGCTGTCGACAGTCCGAGTTCATATAGTCGACAAAACATTGACTACGTTGAATATGTGTATTATACCTGGCCAGAACCACAAATGTAAGAAGACTAATATACCCCTGAGGGAGTTCAGCCTACAATGACTGATTTCTAGGTTGGAATCCATCAGGTCTGAAATATCATTCCAGTTTATATTGACTCTAAACCAGAATATATAAGTTATACCAGGCTTTTACGTGAGGATACAGACTAGTATTGTCATCTTTCCTTCCTGTATCAATATTCGACAATATGTGTAGGGTATAGGCTGAACAAATGCATATTATCGTCCAATTGTATCCTGAGTGCAGGAATAAAATGAACATTTGGTGATCTGAGAGGTTCAGATTCCGTTACTTTTCTATCGACCAGAATTGTTAACTATCGAACATGCTGGGAAGGCGAGGCTGTAGAATAATACAGATTGGTCGATAACTGTAATCAGGAAAAGCTTTAAACCAACTAGTATTTCCCAAATGATCAGCTTCGGGAGGTTATCAGCGTCATCAAAAAAATCGATATACACTCAAGGACGGACGGATTAAACTGTCTGTTCCATCTGGTGTTCCCCGAAGATATCAAACATCCCGCCAGCATGAATGCTCAATCCTAAATGCCTCTAAATATTTCTCACTCTCGTCAATGCAAAAAGTCGATTTCACACTAGGGACAGATTAAGACGAAAATGCCTAATAAAACTGAAAAGAATCACAGCTCACCCAGAATTTATGATCATAGACGATGGAATACGAAGAAAGGGTCATTCTATCGTCTCCTCAAATCAAGAGGTGGTTGTTTATCTATGTACAATCCCAAGGATGACTCAGACACCATTTATTTATTTGTTATTACACTGATGGTTTCTGTCTTTACCCATCTGACGACCTTCTTGAACAATAAGTAATATTACCTTGGATGAATATGCTGGTATACTGTGTAAAGTAGTCTTTATATCGGATTTCATACACGCACAATGAATTATTCATGGATGTTCGGTAAGAATGAGCGGTCTACATGGTCCACAGTTCAGTGAAACTCTCTTGTATTCCATTGTATTTATTAACCAGTTTCTAAGTTATACAGTGATAATATCTCCAAGAGAATACCTCATCAATCCCTGTTATATTCGAGGTCACTCAAGTGACGAAAGAAAAAAATATACCAATAGTTCTCAAGCTGATTATCTTGGACACCCGTTCTCATGTGTGCATCTTGTATTGCGTGTACAGTAAAATAGTCACAATTTGTTTTTAAATATATATGTTTGCTCTTGAAAGAAGTCGTTGAATTGTGAAAGTTTTGACTGTAATTGGGAGATGGTGCCATAATATATGATTATGTGCAGGATACATAAATAATGAAAACCATTTATAATACACCCTCAATGAGACTAGGTTTCACCATTATCATACCGACACATATTATTATATGTTTAACATGTCCATATTATTTCATGTACTAAATGCCAAAAAGCGTTCGTATATATTTCTTGTCATCTTGTCAATTTTAGTACATAATCTGCCCTAACGCATCGCATTCAACGCTTGATGTGTGAATGAGATACCACGAAAAGAGAAATATATCGTTTGAAATCATGTTTTATGTTGCGAAATATATAATTTCAGCTGAAGTTTGCAGCTGGTCCCCCTGTGACGTCGCCGATTTATGACTAATTAGTATTCATTTTACCTTTTGACTTCACGGCAATTTTCATTAACCCTACCCTACCTGGGCGTTTGGGAACCTGTACAGGCCTTAGGGGCGGGGGGGGGGGGGCATTCCGCCTCCCCTAAATATTATTCTTACCCCTCGAGCTACATGTAGGGGGCTGAAACTTACCGTACTATTCCCTTTGGTCAAACTCTACCAAAATATGTACAAATAATCCTAGATGGCCGCTTTAATGACGTCACAGTGACGTAATTTACAAAAAGGCATTTTTGTCGATTTTCGGTCAGATTTTTGAAAGTTTTATCCGTGATTTCTTCGAAGAAACTACACGATAAATTAGTTAATAATATTCTTATGAGAAATAACACAAATTTTGCACACTTTCCTTGGCAGAAGAGCTGGAATTCTGAAGAAAAATGACGAATGCATAACTTTTCTGGTAGTCCCACACGGCCGCCATTTTCAATTTACCCATGCTCCTCTGCTCGCGGGGTTACGTAAATACGCTCAATATGACTCCAATATGGTAAACGACAAAGTCACCGAGTGGGGAGGGGAGCCATAGTTGAAAGGCCTGGTAGAGTTAACATCCAAGTAGTCTATAATAGCGTGAATTGAGAGTAGCACAATATCACAAATTAAAAACATTAATTTCGAAGATTTTCTGATGTTAATGTCACAATTCTTTGGCTATGCCCCTGGACTAGTGCTCTTTGAGATTAAGAACACGTGAAGCCCATAAATCTGGCTTTTTGATTTTGAGAAATCAACTCATTCATTCGCTTACCTCAATAAGAAATCCTTTGTGGATTCACGATATACGGGGAAGTATACACAGAATCGATTCAATTAGCCAGAAATGATCTAATCGGTCAGAACTTAAATATTTGTCAATGCAGCAATGCAGCATTTTGGGTTATCCAGGATAAACGATGCATTTGACAAAGAAACATCATGCTACGTCAAGTCCAAGCTGCTTGAGCCTAGTTCATTATCAAGAGTGAAAGAGGGTTAAATTACTGATTTGCAACGAAGTAGAAAGTAAACAGTATAAATATTATTTTATTTATAATTCAAGTTTAATAGTACAATGATGACGATACTGGTCTGTCGAATTTCATCAACTCGCCGTTCTTCTTAATTCGAGTTGCCAAGGTTCCCTCGAATTACAACGCATATAAGGGAAGTGGGAAGAGGTGCCGGCATACTGACAGAGCCACATGACCACACAGTATAGTCTTCTGGTTAACCTATTCTAAAGTACATACCAAGAATCTAACGATTCGTGATATGTGTTGTATCTCAGGTACGCTTTTATTGTACCTATTCATGTGGCAACTTGACATGACCACACGGCCCCTAGTACCGGCATAAGCGGTATTAGATACAAATCTAGAGAGCTATGATGGCAATGCTATGACAACTCGTATATTGGTAATTGGTGAGCTGTGTCGCTGTGACAACTCGTACACTGGGGATGGATGAGCTGTATCGTCGTCAGATGAAAATGACGGCATGTAACACAATAGACTGGTCTGGAAGGCCGGATGTCGACCCAGCATCAACTTCCCACAATGCCAACATATATCAAAGGCCAAAAGGTCTGTATAGGGGGCGGGCAATCACAAATCATATAGGTCAATCACAAATCTATGAATCTTGCAAAGATTATCTAGCATTCAATGTTGGTGTTTGTATGAAACTTGACACCTTGAACCAAAAATGATATCTCATTGTATTGTCATGGCGGAACTACGATGAATGTAACTCCGAAAACGGAAGTCATTGGGATATAACATGGGTCTAGTTCGGCTGTGATTATGCTATCGTCGGAAATATTATTCCTTTTTCTTCATCCCTGACGATAATCGCAGCTGAACTATAGAATATATCGCAATGATTTCAAATTTCGTAGTTACTTTCATTCTAGTTTATGTTAAACTAAGCTGTGGGAATAAATGGATGTCACGGCGGATATGGTGAAATTAAAACATTAGGTAATATACAGAATTGGGTGTTTCAATTAGATGTATAAAAATTCCATCCTAAAAAATACGAAAGAGCACAAACAGACGACAGCCAAATTTCGAAGTCCGTCGCCGCGAGTGTGTGTCAGTTTTGACCGTGAGCGTTTTAGCATAAAACTGATGAAAAACGATGCCGATGTACTGACAGGAAGTCCTATGACCCCCAGGCAAATACACGGACTGCATATTTCCAAAAACATCATAAGAACCAAAAGCGATCCCTGTGATATGTATCCCAGCCATGCTTGTATTGTAGTGGTTCATGTGAACATCTTGCATGACATGATCACACGGACCTACCACTGACTTGAGCGGTATTAGATAAAAATATCTCAGAGCGGTGATGTAATAGCCCTATCAAGTCATCTGATGGAAAATGATGAAATATGCGACCGCCAGAGAGGAAAAAAAAAACGGTCCAAACGAGGGGGTATTTATAGATGCAAGTTCATAACTTTTTGTTGTCGGGAAGTACCACTTAAACAAGAGATCTTAAAGGATGAACAAACAGAATTAGATTATCTTTAAATGCCACTAAATGCAGATAGCAATTATTTATGTTAGTACAGTTCATATAGGGAGAAGTACATGTGGGCGAACAAAAGAAGGGAATAGTAAAAATTAACACTTGAGTGTTCCAAGACGTTTTATTTTCAGAACATTTCTATCGCCAGTGATCGATTAAATGTCGAAAAGCAAGGCTGCAACGTAAAACAAATTGGCCGATAACTGTAATCAGAGAATGGCTTTGAACGAACTATTGCTTCTCATTCGAGCAGTTACAGTGGCCTAATATCATCGCCTTCAAAGCAAAATCGATACGATCTGGGAGTTAGAACAAGGAGGGCATTAAACCTCCTATTTCAACTGATGTTTCTGGAGGCAATCAAACATCCAGCTATCACAAAGATGCAAATAACCATGCCATCCATTTTCATCGTAAATGTGTTTACCATCGCCATATGCCTTCGGCAAATTTCACCAGAGGCCAAATCTGATGTCAAATCCTGCATGTGTGCACTCTCAATACTCAGAACTAGGATATACTACCGCGACAAGCTTTGCATTACTGAACCCCAAATACCATTGCGTCACCTCATCGTCAGTCCTAACGGATACCATCAGCTATACAACTGAGGGTTTATCAACCCTTGCGAAATCCTATAAATCTATTCAATCTGCCTTCAATCAGATAATAAATTTGCAGCAAGTCAAGCCAGGCAGCGTGGCGACGATCGATCCTTTGATGTGCCGACGGGCGGTGGTTCTACCATCGATACGATTAGCTAAATATTGTGTGAGAATATTGTTCTGATAAGGCGATGACTTGTCGGAATAATATTTTGGGCGGAAACGCAGAGCTAGGTGCGATAGTATATCCTATAGGTCTGCATAAAGAGAGCAATATGTATGATAAAGCTGAGAGTTGTTTACTCCTCGTGTCGATTCTATGGTCAAAACAATTCCAGTACTTCCAGTGTTGAATTTAGTAATAATTTCAGATGGACCAGCACATTGTGTATAACTATTTGGTCTGATAAAATTTGAGAATACATCCTATGTCCAGGATATCTGAAAAAATTGTTTGTCATGCATGGAACCTCCAAATAGTCGGATATATAGTCGGATGAAGATGGCCAACAGCAGCGGCTCTCAATTGATGACATTCAATAAATGTTAATAACTATTCTTTTCGTTGTGAATGCAGACACTTTTAATTCGAGTTGACAAGGTTTCCTTGAAGACTTGTGGCTCAAACCCACAACTCCCCAGCAAACTTTCGAGCCTTTAGCTTAGTCTTTACGCAGCGCTGTACCAAACTATTTTAAGTTCACATAACCTTCTTGCATTTCATATAAGTATACTAAATCTATAGCCACCAAACTACTCCAATGCTGTCAAGGAGTTTGACTGTGCTGTATAAAGTCTGGAGGCTACAGTTGTGATTGTGAATCTTCGAACTTTATCTAACTGCACTGGGAGGGTATATTTTATTGAGTGGCGAGAAAAAAATTGAACCTACAGTACTCACGGACTGGCTGGACCTCACCCAGAACAAGGTCATTGAAACAATCCGCCATATTGACAGCAGTACCCTTCCCCAAGCAAAACAAGTACTGAGAAAACAAGCGTCTAGTCCGTCATTCAATATTCAGCCGTCGTCCATTAAAGAATCTCCGCGTGCATAATCCAAAAACCTAATTCATATAATTGAATTAGCACCTAATAGAAAAGAATAAATAATAGTATACATACAACTAGGCTAGTTTCCTGTAAGATAGAAGCGGTCAAAAGTTTTCAATTATGCCGGCAACACACCATGATGTTCCAAAAATATCAGATCCGTATGTTTGAGAGAAACTAGGCGTATTCGGCGATGGTGTGCTTATGCTCAATTCCTTAACCAGCACCTGGTACTAGTAATATTTACATATAAATTATATGTCTGCTGGCACTATGACAAATTTACTCTGGAGATTTGCTAGAACTTCTTGCGAGCTGCGGTTTTCCAGTACTTGTTTTGCTTGGGGAAGCGTTTTGCTGTCAATATGGTGGATTATCTCAACGACCTTGTTCTTAGTGAGGTCCAGTCAGTCAGCGAGTACTGTAGGTTCAACTTTTTCTCTTTTTGACCACTCAATAACATACTCTTCCAGTGCAGTTAGGACTATCTTCTGGTCGCCCTTCAGGTTTATTTTTCTCGACTCTCTATATGTAGGTCCTTTAATCCGGAGTGTTTTTAGGTCTTCATCCCTCGCTTTATCAGGTTACCATGCTTGCATGGTGTATCGATAAAGTTCGAAGATTCACAATCACAACTATAGCCTCCAGACGTGTATAATTACAGACAAATTCCTTGACAGCATAAGAGCAATTGAATACTTTGGTGGGTATAGTGAACTCAAAATAGTTTGGTACAGTGCTGCGTACCTCTGGATCATTCAGGATTCGTGGTAAATTAAAAGTGTCAAGTCATTTATTCAAGTGGTTGATTTTCAAGAAAGCCGGTCTTTGAATTTTCGATACAATCGAAAATACGCTATATCTTAAACTTTAGTGATGGTGGGTGGTATAATATTTCCCGAAGACACATCGTTGAATATCTCCGGCTATTAAATTTAAAACACTCAGAGGTAACACATGCAGGACTGAAGCTGTGAATACTGTTGGGTGTGTCAGTTAAAGTCACTGAGTAATTTAACGTTATATGGCCGTGAATCAACGCACTATTAAACTTTCTTCAACCATGGTTGCGATATCTCCGTTGGTGGTGGCTTAAATAGCTGGGTAACACTGGATATATTTGAATGACGGTTTGTAACATTGCCGAACCCTTTGCCATTAACATTTAAACCATACGGAAACAGTCCAGCATCCAGAACAGTTCCCGCTCTAGGATTTGTCTCTCATATCCAATGCGGAAATCCTAGGTAGATGGGTAGACTGTTTATAATCTGGATGCTAAAGTTGTCCCAGTAGAGGGCCAGAAGAATGTTTAACTATAAGCCGTTGCTCTTCCTTAACGGATTTTCTGTGACCGTTCACCCTCAGTTGGAGTCTTTGGGGCGGTCTTACCAAAATACTGTTGACCACACTTTTGACAGGGCACTCAATAAATACAGTTTGTAGAAGAACAACTGGGATCAACGTAAGCAATAACAGAATATGACTTGCTGGTTAACGTGGAACTAATAAAGCTGAAGTATTAAAGACTGAATACGTGAGACACCCACGGTGACCATACTTGGAAGTCTTAGTTCGCAAGAAGTTCTAGCAAATCTCTCAAGTAAATTCGTCATAGTCCCAGCAGACAAAGCTCCAAATAATATAGTATTGCTATGTAAATATTACTATTACCAGGTTGAGTATAAGCATACCATCGCCTAATACATCTACTTAGTCCCAAACTGCATTTACACTTGAAGATTTATTTAACAACCACAAAATATTTCTCAAGGAAAGTGGTATTTGACTTTCAACCACTCATAACGATATATCGAACGTTTACTGGACTCCCAGAATGCATAAATCGCCATACAAAGCTAGATTCATAGCTGGTTCTAGAAGTTGCACTACCAAGCTTCTTTCAAACCTGTTGACGACGGCCCTTCAGGAGGTAAAAGCATTTTGAGAAAGGTATTGCGCCACTATTTCTAAGAACTGAATGCTTGTGAATATTGACATACTCAAAATGTCTTACAGAGGAACTTGATGCGAAAGAACAAATACCCAGATATGCATCCACATGAAATTTCTCGACTCTCTTTACTATAAAGAGAGAGAGAGAGAGAGAGAGAGAGAGAGAGAGAGAGAGAATTAAGGTTTAACGTCGCGTTCAGCAATATGCCAGCTATATAGCGACGATCAAACAATAAGTTAATAACTTAGTCACCTAACAAATTAGAACATACACACATTAAAACTTATGCAACAAACCGATTTCTCTTAAATAAACTAAGATACAGTCTTCTTTCACCCGACTAAAAGGATCTTCTAAGTAGCTCGATGAAAAGAATCTCTTACAATCTATACAGTCAATAAGAATATGTTTTCCTGTGAGATCTTCGTGGCATGGAATACACCTTGGGACTAGCTCTTACCTTACTACAATCCCCCATGAGGACTTTATTGACCGTCTTAGTTCATTGATAGTATCGGTGTTCAAGTAAGAAAACTGATCACTGATATATTAATGCCAGAGAGGCCATAAAGCACTCTTTAGCTCTACTACATACAAGGGATATCGTTTCTGTGTTTACAGAGCTGCTTGCATTTTTCATTAATAATATCTATGTGAAATTTGGCAATACAATATATCAGCAGCATATAGGTTTTTCCAATGGGTACTAATTGTACACCCCTTTTTGGCTGATCTATATCGGTTATCTTATGAATACGGCTATATGCAGACGCTTTCAAAAACAAGCAATTCCAAAGCCTGTTTCTTCTCATTCACCAAATGCTATACAGACGATCTCCTTGCTGTGAATCATCGCTAAAAAATGACACAGTAAAGGATATATATCCACCGTAACTGATTTTGAAGGAAACTACAGATGGCCCTAACAGCACATCTTATTTAGACCTACATCTCTATAAAAATAAAGAGAGCCTTCTCTCTCGTCGACTTTACGACAAAAGAGACGATTACAATTTCGACATCTTAAACTATCCCTATCTGGACAGTAATATACCAGAGGGACCTGCATGTGGCGTATACATATCTCGCCTATTAGCATTTGCTAGATCCTGTGTTAAATGTGACAGGGCTATATCATCAAGCGCCTCCATTCAAAGTTTCTCGATTTGGCCCTACATCTCGCATGCTGATAGCAAACTACGATCTGATCTGTGGCGGTACGTTTCGTAACTTGTGTCTAGTTCCGCCTAACCCGGAGCTAGGGGCCTTGTAAACCCATTTATTTCAAGATCCTCACCATGTTCATATGAACAGGCACAATCAAAGCGATATATCATAATCTAGATAAGGACTTTTACAACGAAAATCATATGGATAAAGAACACTGATCAGCGATAGAGAATTGATATTTTTGGAACATCGTGATGTCATGCTGCCATCATTGAAAACTGTTGACAGCTGCTGTCTTGCAGGAAACTAGCCTAGTTGTATGTATACTATGATTTGTTTGAGCTGATCTGTCATCACAGTCCCGAGCTAGCGTATCTAATTCCGCTAAAGCCGGTGCTAGGGGTCGTGTGGATACTTCATAGTCTCCACATGAACAGCTGCAATAAAACCGCGACGGAGATACTAAGGCTACCGAGATACTAATCCACTTGTATTCTCGGCACTGAATGTGAGATGCCGAGGAAAGCTTTCCTGTTTAATTATTTCCATATTTTGATAATGTGTTCATATTTATTTTCATGAAGACATTTGTGTACTTGATGAGAATACGACTGCGAATTAAACAAATTAGACATGATTAAACCCCAACATTCATTTATATGCCTTCCCTTATATTTATATGCCTTCCCTATATATTTTCCTACATGCCTTCCCTTCCCTTATATGAACCCATGTACTTCAAGATCCTCATGGTACTCATACGAACAGTCACAATCAAAGCGTGACTGAGATACATCATTCTTTAGATGACGACTTTACAACGAATATTATGGATTAAGAACACTGATCAGCGATACGGATTTGATATTTTTGGAACATCATGATGTCTTGCCGGCATCATTGAAAACTGTTGACCGCTTCTCTCTTGCAGGAAACAAGCCTATGTTATGTATACTATGATTGTCTTTTTGAATTTGGTGCTAATACTGTTATATGGAATATGGAATAGGTCTTTGGATTTGGTTTCGTGACATATTATATGGCATAAAAAAGATGGGTATCCTTGGATCCGAGCTACCACAGATTGATGAATAAGACTTCGAAGATCCGAGGTTTAAAAGTCAAACCATGTGGAAAACAAGAACACGATTATTGTGTAACAACCTCATGCTAGAATCCCATATGTCGCCTTGATATGGGAAGCCATTTGATGAGATCAATAAAGAGAGATAATATAGGGTAAGACCAGTCCTACATCACTAGATAATGGAATAGATAACCTTGGTCAAAGACGTTCCCTCAGTGACAACAACAGATAATTGGCAAACCACCAAGCAATAAGCTGACATAATCTGTATCCCTTGCCTTCGTTGTATTGACTCTCTCTCTCATGAACTAATCCGTGCGTTCGTTAAACCGGGACAGAACAATATAACGGTGTCTCTATGTTTTAGGAATCATCTTGTAAGATAAAGATGGCGTTATGCCGACCAGACTTTCAAGCATCTTTTATTGAAAACACAATACAGCTGCTATTTATCTTCACAGTTATCACAATTGTATTGTAATGACTGCAGTTATCGATAGTCAACATAACATTGAATATATAAGACGTTTAATATGTTTATTATGACTGGCTAGAGCGTTGAATGTAAGACCAGCTCAGACGAATATACCCTTGAGGCGGTTCAGTCTACAAGGCTGATTTATTCGTTGGAATCCTTCACGACTGAAATATCGTTCGGCATATATTTCGCCTTAATGCAGACTAGTTCTTCGAAACACTGGCTTCTATTCCACGAATTTCACAGATCTTTGTTGCAGCGTATTAAAAACAAATTTGAAACAGATAACGAGGAAAACTTATTGTATTTGTACAACGTATTTAACGCTTGATACAATTCCGATTATTTGGGAAAAAACTTCATAGCCCCCTCTCTCACAGCCTAACAATATATGTAGTCAATATATATCGTCCAGTTGAGTCCTGAGTCTAGAAATATAGTTTAACAGTTGATGATCTAAGAGGTCGAGTTCCCGTTACATTTCTATCGTCGGGAATGGTTAACTTTCGGATATGTTGAGAAGGCGAGGCTGTAAAATAATACAAATTAGGCGATAACTATCATCAGGAAAAGGCTTTTAACCAACTAATATTTCCCAAATGATCAGTTTCGGAAGGTTATCAGCGTCACCAAGAAAACACTCGATATATTCGAGAAGGACGGATTAGACTGTCCATTCTACTTGGTGTTCCACGAAGATATCAAACATCCCGCAGGCACAGAGATGCTCAATCCTAAATGCCTCTAAAGGTGTCTCACTATCGCCATTGCAAAAAGTCGATTTCACCCTAAGGAGAGATTAAGACGAAAACATTGAATAAAACCGAGAAGAATCGCACCTCACTTCGAATTTATGATTATGGACGATCAGAATACGAAAAAAGGGTCATTATATCGTCTCAGGAGGTGGCGGTTTATCTATGTACAATCCCAAGGATGACTCGGTGAAATAAAAGCGAATTTTCTCTGAAAACGATGATGTGTTTGTGGAAGTGAGCCCACTCTTATGCTCGCAACGAGTCTTCTTTGCATCTCCAGATCGCGATCAATTGAATCGGACAATTAAACATAATAATTCAATGCCATTTCCTCGCATGACTATCCTTTGGTTTCAGACCAGTGACCAGCCAGGTTGGTGTGAGACTTTGGAAAAGGGTACAAATTGTGCACGACTTTTGGTAGACCTATATCGGTTCTCATATGAATAGGACTTTTTGCAGAAATTATCGAAAGATAACCAGTCCCAGTTTCTTCTTATTAAACACAATAAAAATCTTCTAAAGTAGCTGCTCGATAAAAAGAATCTCTTTCAGTCTTAAAATCTATACAGTTGATAAGAATCTGTTTCACTGTGAGATCTTCGTGGAATGGAATACACCTTGGAACTGGCTCTGTTTTTAGTAATGTTCGTAAGTTAATCGTGTATGGCCGATTCCACATCGCCTGATCATGGCTTGATCGCTAGTCAAAGACAATACCTTGTGCACAGTGTTGGTATGGTGTCGTTAATGTAGAATACAAAAATCGAAAAGTGGCACGGAAAAAAATGAAAGTTCGTTTCGTAGCGTGATTTCTTCTGGGAGAGGTCATGAGGTTGTAAAGTCAATTGTATGGTGAGCAATTTGAGTGAATATTGCCATATCTGGCTGATATTAACCATGATCAAAGCAATTTGATCCAATGCCAACTTATATTTCTGTTTCATTCAGAAATAAGAGAGTTTGTTTTCTATAAACCAATAATTTACCTTCAGTCATCGATAACAAATACACTCTGCATGGTGCACGGAAAAGCTCAACCCTAACTAACATTTATTCGGATCATTAGTACGCTGAATCGATACGGTAAAGAGGAAACCCTATAGTAATGGTTTCCAATTCATGACATTCAGTGATCGTTAATTACTGTTCTCTTCCTGGCCAACGTATATTCAGGTGCCATGGTTCGTTGTCCAGGACAACCGAGGCCTTTGATAAAAGCATATTATTAAACAGCATCCAAACCACCTGAACGTTTCTTAATTACCTGGTTTTGGAAAGATGTAAATCACAACGAGTGTCAATAACCTCATTCATTACCAAAGGTAAAGAGAGTAAACATATTGATTTGCCATGAAATAAATTATCGCTAATTCAAGAAGTGAAAGTGTCAATAACCTCATTCATTACCAAAATTAAAGAGAGTAAACATATTGATTTGCCACAAAATAAATTATCGCTAATTCAAGAAGAAATCCATTAATTTCTCCTCGTCTTCGTCCAATTTGCTACCGACATCTAAATGTGAGATATATTGTGATTTTAAGACGAATCGATTTGGTAAAGCATGTCTGTGCAGAGAAGTCGATCTAGATGTAGATCTGGAGAGAGAGAGAGAGGGGAGGGGGAGAGGGAGAGAGAATTAAGGTTTAACGTCGCGCTCCGCAATATTTCAGCTAAATAGCGACAATCAAACTAAATTCTAAGTATTTCAACAAAAACAGGTCCAAAAATAATCAACACAACACACCAAAAACATGTACATACATTAAAACTTATGCAACAAACCGATTTCTCTCAAGTAACCCTAAGATACAGTCTTCTTTTACCAGATGCGATGCGATTTGATATGTTACTTTGCAGCGTCATGGGGGGAAGGGGTGGATGTGTAAATTAAGGCTATATGTGTTGTAGTTTGAAATGCAAGTTTTTAGAGTGCAGCAGTTTTATAGAACACGGGGACGCCCGTGGAGAGGTGATGTAACTTGATATTTCCGAGGTAAGTTGAGGTAAGTTGATAATTATATAATTGGTTGGGCTTAAATATCCAAGTTAAGGCTATATTTGATGTAACACAGGATTTCCGTTGCCGTGCCTATTTATTTCGTAGAACAATGGGACGTCTGTGGAAATGAGAGATAAGTACATATGTAATCAGTGAGGACTATAGGCTTGCCTAGTTATTCTGGAAATAAGAGGTAAGTTGATATGAATTTTGTGTCGCTATAGAATCTCACTCCGTTCACTTGAATTTGGCATTCAGCGATGCCATCTCATGAATATTTAATAGTTGTATGACACGTGGTCACAATGTCGGTGTAATCAGACGTCCCCGATTGTCATCCACTAACATCAGATGAGCTATTTGTTTGAGCTGATCTATCATCACAGTTCCCGCGCTAGTGTATCTAATTCCGCTTAAGCCAGTAATAGGGGCGGTGTGGACACTTCATAGTGTCCGCATGAACATGAAATCAAAGCACTGAGATACTAAGGCTACTTCCGAGAATCCACCGTATTCTCGGACCTGAATGGGAGGTGACGAGGGAAGCTTTCTTTTGGAGTCATATGGTTGCTTTTTAGTCGCCATTCGTCGACAGTTTTCTCTGTATATGGTAGGATTCCGCTGGTGAACTGATAGTCCCCGAGGCCCGCCCTCTACACATATCATTCGACAAATATATATATTTTTATTGTTTTGTGGGAAATTTACGCCGTACGACGTCGGGCATTACAGTTTTTCTGGGTATTCTTGCATTTACCAGGTTTACCGCATGTAGATGCGTTTACTCCATCAGACGTCCTCGATGGTCATCCGATAACATCAGATGAGTTATTTGTTTGAGCCGATCTGTAATCACAGCTTCCGGGCTAGCGTATCTAATTCCGCTTAAGTCGGGTCTAAGGGCCATGTGGATACTTCATAATCTCCACATAAACAACTGCAATAAAAGCGGGGCTGAGATACTCAGGCTACTTCCGAGAATCCACCGTCTTCTCGGATTTGATTGTGAGGTGCCCGAGGGAAGCTTTCCTGTGGAGCCATATGGTTGCTTTTTAGTCGCCCGAATTCTTCAATGTTCCCCACATCCTGCATATCGCTTCAATTTATACATTTGCCATGGAGGGGTAGAGGATCACCGTGTCCATTCTCCCCACACTTATGGATCACAGACCGGTCCCCGAATCTACCCCGTGTTATGGAACACGCTGACCCCCGTTGTTTACGGAACGGTGACATTCAACCGACGTAAAGCTAAGCCAACGAAATAGCTCCTATATTCTAGGTCCCCTTTTTTCCAAGCGGAAGAGGGATCATGATTGATGGACGCTCTCGTTAATGCAACACAGTAAGATCTTATAGCCACATATGCAATTGACGATCGTTGATAGGATATTATTCTTTTTAGATTGAGATTTATGCTGAGGTGAGATGTTATTTGAAACGCTCGTCAACTGGAGATACATTCGCCATGAATGCTGTATGCCTATTTTTTTTTGTAGTGAAAATTACATTATGCTCATTTTCCACGACTTCAAATCATGCAGCAAACGCTTCCATAAGAGCATCAGATCGGACAGTCAATAGGCCAAGTAGGCATAAAGTCAAACTACATACGAATATCGTTCAGTTTCTTGCAAGAGTAAAAACGGCTCTGAATGATGCTTCCGTTCTTGAATTCCTGTTTTCCAAGTTGTCTATATCCCCAATATCATCACAATTTGTCCTGGATGTCAAAAAACCCAAACACTTGCCTCGTAGCAACATCGGCTTCTCGGTGAACGTTTTAGTACGGTCCATCCCCCATGTAAGACTCCCTGATTTAATGTGGGGAAATGATTCGTGTAAGAATTGGACCATATAGATGTGAACGTATTGGTGTTATATTGAGAGTTGTACATGTATGTTTGATGCAGAGTACAATAGCATTGAATATGAACATTGAACTTCTTCATCGGCTTTCCAAACACATTTCACTTTAGGACAGTTGATTTCTCCAGAGGCTCTGTGAATGTCATCATCGTGACAGTGGTTGCTACAGGGGCTTAGTAAGACAAGCATCTCTATCACAGCGGTTTTTTGCGTCGGATTTTACAGGTTAGTTTTTCTACGTTTCTTGCATTTAACAGGTTACCCCATGTTAAGTCGTTTACTCCATCAGACGTCCACGATGCTCATCCATTAACATCAGTTGAGTTGCTTGAGCTGATCTGTCATCACAGCTCCCGACCTAGCGTATCTAATTCCGCTTAAGCCGGTGCTAGGGGCCGTGTGGATACTTCATAGTCTCCAAATGAACAGTTGTAATAAAAGCGCGACTGAGATACTAAGGCTACGTCCGACAATCCACCGTATTCTCGGGTCTGAATGTTAGGTTTTCCTGTAGAGTCATATGATTGCTTTTTAGTCACCAGACGTCGTCAATTTTCCCCACCTCTTGCATATCGCTCCAATTCTGCATGGGGTTGAGAATGGCTTCACCCTTCTATTCGGAGCGGCTTTGTTCAGTGGTTTGGAAGAAACACACCCGTTTGAGAACGGTTTTCTATTCAGAAAGGGATAGTTTACGATGTCGAAATTGTAATCATCTCTTTTGTCATAAAGTCGACGAGAGAGAATGCCCGCTTCATTTTTATAGAGATATAGATCTAAATATGATGTACCTGTAGGGCTATCTGTAGTTTCCTTCAAATCCAGTGAAGGTGGATATATGTCCTTCACTGCGTCATTTATATAGCGATTATCCACAGCGAGAAGATCGTCTATATAGCGTTTGGTGAATGAGAAGGAACGGGCTTTGAATGGATCGATTTTAGAAAGCGCCTATATATAGTCATATTCATAAGAGAACAGATAAAGGTCAGCCAACAGGGGTGCACAATTAGTACCCACTGGAATACCTATATGCTGTTGATATATTGTGTTGCCAAATTTCACATAGATATTTTTAATGAGAGATTCAAGCAACTCTATAAACGAAGAAACATCCCGTGAATGATATCTCTTGTATAGTAGAGCTAAAGAATACTTTATGGCTTCCGACATTAATATATCTGCGATCAGTTTTATATGTATATCTGCGATATAAGTCCCCACCGTTCTATTTCGAGTGGTCTTCTTCAGCGGTTCAGTTAGACACACAACCTTCGTACAGCGGGTTTCTGCATCGGCTTTCCAAATACACTGCCATGGAATAACGGTTTTCTCTATGGGCTTTGATATCTCTTGTATGTAGTAGAGTTGAAGAATGCTTTATGGTTTCCGACATTAATATGTCTGCGATCAGTTTTATATGTATATCTGCGATATAAGTCCCCACCGTTCTATTTCGAGTGGTCTTCTTCAGCGGCTCAGTTAGACACACAACCTTCGTACAGCGGGTTTCTGCATCGGCTTTCCAAATACTATGCCATGGAATAGCGGTTTTCTCCAAGGGGTTTGTAAAAGCTCTTACCCTTTTATCTGGAGCGGTGTTCTTCGGCGGCTTTGTAAAAACAAAATCTTTTGACAGCGGATTTCTTCAGCGGTTTGTAAAACACACAACCTTTTGACATTGGGTTCGTTCCTAACCCCGCTTTGATACCTTTGTGACTGTCATCACCCCCCATATTTGGAGCGATATTGTTCATCCGCTTTGTAATACACACAAATTTTAACAGCGGGTTTCTCCAGCGGCTTTCCAGATACACTCCCGTATGACAGCGGTTTTCTCCAGCGGGTTTGTAAAAGTCGACATCTATCTTTCTTCAGTGGCTTTGTAAGACATATTTCCTCTTGAAAGAGGATTTCTACAGCGGCTTTCCATTTGCACTACGTTTGGACAGCGGTCTTATTCAGTGGCTCTGTGATACACACACCTATTTGACAGCAGGTTTCTAAATCGGCTTTCCAAATACACTGCATATGGAGGGCGGTTTTCTCCAATGGCTTTGTGAACTCCTTATCCTTCTATTTGGATTGGTCTTTTGGTAGACGCATATCAATGTTACAGCGGGTTTCTACAGCGGCATTTCGAATACACTGCCTTTGACAGCGTTTATCTGCAATGGCTTTGAAAAGTCTTCACCTCTCTATTTGGAGTGTTCTTCTTCAGCGGCTATATTGACGCTATATAGACGATCTTCTCGCTGTGGATAATCGCTATATAAATGACGCAGTGAAGGATATATATCCACCTTCACTGGATTTGAAGGAAACTACATATAGCCCTACAGGCACATAATATTTAGATCTATATCTCTATAAAAATGAAGCAGGCATTCTCTCTCGTCGACTTTATGACAAAAGAGATGATTACAATTTCGACATCGTAAACTATCCCTTCCTGGACAGTAATATTCCAGTGGGACCTGCATATGGCGTATACATGTCTCGCCTAGTAGCATTTGCTAGATCCTGTGTTAAATGTGACGATTTTAATCAACGTCACAAAACATTGTTGCAGAAAGTTATAAAACAGGGCTATTCCACCGAGCGCCTCCACTCAAATTTTCTCAAATTTGGCGATACATATCGCATGCTGATAGCAAAATACGAGCGTAGCGTGCAAGATCTATGGCGTTACGTTTCGTAACTTCCGCTTAACCCGGGGCTAGGGGCCGTATGAACCCATGTACTTCAAGATCCTCATCACAATCAAAACGTGACTGAGATACATCATCCTCTAGATGACGACTTTACAACGATTATTATGGATTAAGAATACTGATCAGCGATACGGATTTTATATTTTTGGAACATCATGATGTCTTGTCGGCATCATTGAAAACAGCTGACCGCTTCTCTCTTGTAGGAAACTAGCCTATGTTTATGTATACTATGACTGTCTTTTTGAATTTGGTGCTAATACTGTTATACGGAATATGGAATAGGTCTTTGGATTATGGGCGCGGATATTCTTTAATGGACGACGGCTGAATTATGAATGACGGACCAAACGCTTGTAATTGCAAGCCACACATTCTTTTGACAGTGTCTTTCTACAGCGGCTTTGTAAATGTTTTCACTCTTCTATTTAGAACTGTGTTCTCCAGCAGCTTTTCAAATACACAAATTTTTGACAGCCGTTTTCTCCACCGGCTTTGTAAAAGCTGTCGCCACTCTACTTGGAGCGTTCTTCTAAGACGCCTCAAATATGTTAATTAGGTACTGCAAAGGCACTTCATAGACACTTCCACAGAAGGGTAACCTTCATAGGCACTTCTGAAGTGCTCTTGAAGTACCGAATTAGAATATTTGAGGCACTTCAATGTCCTTATATGGCAAGGCACTTCATCCACTCTTCTGCAGAAGGATACCTTTCATATGCACTTCTGAAGTGCTCTTGAAGTACCTTATTAGTATCATAGCAAATCCGTGTAATAAAAAGGTATGTAGCCACGAGATATTTACTTTCCCGGAAAAGAAGACACAAATATATATTTGAGCACAGAACGTTTTATTTAGAGAAAAAGACAAAACAGTACATCATAAAATATTTACAATAAACCGGATGGTTCTTAACAAGAAACATGTAGTTTATATAACCGCTAGCACAAATCCTTGAGACAAAATACAGCACAGTACTATATATGTATGTATTTACATGCAGTCTTTGGTATGAGAATTTATTGCAGTATTATTATTCAAGGGTGACCGTGTTCTTGTCCAACTTGAACTTCAAGCAGCAGATCTTTTGAAGGATAGTTTGCTTTAGATGCCCTGAGGTCCACTCGGACGTAATCCAACGCTGAAACCCACCAGTCTGAATTGTGAACTTCTTGGCCTGTGGCGATAAATACATGCATATAATTAAAACCTGATCAGTTGTATATATGGTTCCATATGACATGCAATCCAGTTTTTCTTTTTTTAATACACTCAGGATGATTGAATAGGTTGACTACCATAAATGGTAAAGAATAGAACACATCCCTACGATTTACAAAAGATCGATGAAGATGTCTATTATCCTTTCTTTAGTACTCCATGATATACAACAAGGGAGATAAACAGTTTGTGTGATGTTCTAACCAATATACACTATGAAGAAATCAACCATACCTAGGTGTGCTCATTAAATTTCCCATCAGTCGAATGGCTGCTTGAAGTGAGCCGAGTTCCTTGTAGCAGCTGTATTCTGGAATATGAAAGTATATACAATGTAAGAATTAAGCCATTAGAATTGAAGAGAAACAATCATGTGAATTTTTATAATTTGTCTGTTAATTTCTGGTTCAACTAAATCTTCATACAGGGTTTCGAATAACAAATAAATGCTTATTAACTACAAATTGTAATCTTAAATTTTTGAAATTAAATAAATGTATGAAATGAAATGTTCTCATTTCTCAAGATGTGGGTAAAAATGTACAATTGAAGTGTGTGAAGATCCTTAGCTTTGGTATATGAATAGTGCAATCAATAGACAAGGAAAATATAGCCTGATATAATGATGAAAAGTAAGTCTAATCATAATTGCTAATACTTTTTCTGATTACAGCTAAAAACAGGTTATGCTAACATTTTATTATCAATATATTTTAAAACTTATTTCTTTACCATTTTGTCAAAAAATCTGGTATGGAAATATTCTACATTCTTCAAGGAACAAAAATCAATAAATTTTGTAAATCAATAAACAGTTCAAAACAACAAGATAATTTATTTAGAGCTACCATCCCCCCAATCAGTTAAATCCACCTGTTTTGACAGGAAGTATACAAGCAGTTTTGTGATAAAAATATCTCACTCTCAGGGGATTTTCTCCAGGGGTGCATGCCAATCTTCATATGAGGTCCCCAAGCCTGGGGTTTCCAAGCTGACAATTCACACAATCATAACAATGGCAATTAATCCACACTGCCTTGATCAACCTGGGTAGATCTGAAAGTGATATTGAGACAGAGATATGGATATTTCGCCATGTTATATGACCCGTTAAATTTGACTGCAATTATAAGGTGGAGTACATTATTACAACCTGCAGTCCATATACCAAAATATTTATTGAGGCCAATATCAATTTTTTAATATGCCAAGTATACGTCAAGGGAAACTTGTTGATACAATAAATAGCTGATACTCCCAGGTCTACATCACTGTTCAGCTCAGTTCTTTGCTTATTAAGTTATGAAAAACAGAAAAATTATAGTTATATTTATGATTTACTTACCATATCACTAGCTGCACTCATCACCATCTGCAATACAGTTCTTCAAACCTCCATAGTTCTAGTTTAATAACATGAACAAATCCATCTGGAGAGGTCAGCCATTTTGTTTGTTTTCGACTGGTGGCGCCCCCAGTCTTCAATTAAATTTTCAAGGGCAGATAACTCCACCCATTTTGACAAGACAGTTCAAAAGAAAAAGACTATCAGAAACAGAAATTATATACATATTATATTTAGTGATAATAATGAAGAGGATAATATAAAGTATTCTTTAATAGGTATTTTTTTGTTGCTGACATTATGTTAGAACTGATTCTTCTAAAAATATTTTCCCATTTTGTCCAATTTTACTATAAAATCATGGATTTGGAATGATTATAAAATCTGAATTCAACAAGATTTCTTATCTAATATGTGAGAGACTGATATTATTAATATCTTTATTTTATTCAATAGAAACTCATAGTACTGATCACTTTAAAAGATCCAAAAAAGTGTTCACGGTTCTGAGTAATATGTCAGTAACCACATGTAAATATTTTACACAGTTGTAGCTATTTTGAACTGTGAAGTACAAATCTGATGTTTGGTGGTTTCATTGAAATGAGATTTGATGTCACTGAGTGAAATCAAATCAGCCAACTTTAAGCTGGGATATTCCCAGAACTAATTAATATCATTGAAACTTGTATACATGTAGTTCTAATTTATAATGTTATGTTACTGTAACAGTTTGTGGGGAAAATTCCAATAATCTAGAAATCGTATTGGGTTGAATCTTATAGGATTTTTCAGAATCCTATAGAATTTTTTCAGAATCTTATAGGATTTTTCAGACTCTTATATTTCAGAATCTTATAGGATTTTTCAAAATCTTATAGGATGCTATAAGATATTTTTTGTAAGGGGAAGTCCCCCAAGTTATGCTATATAACTGACAAAGTCCAAGAAGTGTCTTTGAGGAGTACCTTAGATTATGCAGAACAATAACTAAGTCTCAGAAGTGTCCCTGAAGTCCCCCAAGTTTTGCTGAAAAACTGACAAAGTCCATGAAGTGTCTTTGAGGAGTACCTTGGATTATGCCGAACAAAAACAAATTACAAGCGTCTAGTCCGTCATTCATAATCCAGCCGTCGTCCATTAGAGAATATCCGCGTCCATAATCCAAAGACCTATTCCATTTCCATATAACAGTATTAGCACCAAATTCAAAAAGACAAAGTATACATAAACATAGGCTTGTTTCCTGCAAGAGAGAAGCGGTCAACAGTTTTCAATGATGCCGGCAAGACATCATGATGTTCCAAAATATCAAATCCGCACCGCTGATCAGTATTCTTAATCCATAATATTCGTTATAGAGTCGTCATCTAAAAATGATGTACCTCAGTCACGCTCTCAGAAGTGTCTCTGAAGTCCCTCATTTTTTGTTATGAAGTTGACAAAGTCCATGAAGTGTCTTTGAGGAGTCCCTTGGCTACTGCCTTTTTCTAATGAAGTACCTTTGAAGTGTGCCAGTATTTTTCTCTGTTGTTGAAGTGCCTTTTCAGTGTACTCTTCAGAGGCACTTCTTGGCACACTTCACATGAAGTGTGACACTTCTGGACAGTAAGGGGCGGCTTTGTAAGATTCACGACCTTTTATCAGCGGTTTTCTCCAGCGGCTTTCAAAACTAACTTTCGAGAGCGGTTTAGCGGCTTTTCCTACAAAGTAGGCTACAGATCGCAAATTGTCCGGTAATGAGTCAGTGAGTCAGTCAGTCAGTCCATCCGAATCCTTTCGTCGGCTAAATAAGGAGAACCGTTGACATTAGAACCTTGATTTTTGGCATGAACGTGCATTAGGGCATTGTTACCAGCAAGTTCTGAGCTGACCGAATTTTGATGATAATTTGATTTATAATTATTTTTTTAATTATTTATTGATGGCTCAGCGAGTGCACTGTACATGTACCTGTACAAAGATAGGTTGTTCAAGGAGGCTTTGTTTTTGCTGTTGCGTGCATCAAGTGTATGGAAACATGATATATGCCCCCAGAGCCCTGATCTACAGCTGTATAAAACTCAACATCTGGCATTGAAGGCATGTTTAAAGGGTCTTAATTTATTTTCTTTGAGTAGAATTTAACTAGATAAAGTAACTTTGATCATGATGTGAAAATATGAGCACATACTTCGAGTTGGTGATTCTGACTTGGGCAGTACCCATCTTAATATAGGCAGGATTTCAACTGGGGGTGGGGATTTCCAAGAGTTCAGTTCGCGTTGGAGTCCTAATGCCTATCCTACTTCGTAGGTCCTGTGACGTTAGTCACACTGCTCATGTATGAATATCACCACTCTTGTATTTGGAGAGATCTTCTTCACCGACGTTCTTTGGATTATGGACGCGGATATTCTCTAATGGACGACGGCTGGATTATGAATGACGGACTAGACGCTTGTAATTGTAAGACAAACAGCAGGTTTCTCCAGCAACTTTTTAAGTCCTACCATTGAACAGAGGGCTTCTTTCCAGGAGCTTTGTTAATGTTATCCACTCCTGTTTGGAGCAATATTTGTAACACTTACTGCCGAATATGATCTCATACGTCCAGTTAACATAGAAAAGTGTAATAAAATTTATCCGTGTTTTGTATTTTGGTATATTTTTTATTATTATTACATTTGCATTATTATTGCTACGAAGTAGGCTACAGATCGCAAATTGTCCGGTAATGAGTGAGTCAGTGAGGCAGTCAGTCAGTCAGTCCATCCGAATCCTTTCGTCGGCAAAATAAGGAGAACCGTTGACATTAGAACCTTGATTTTTGGCATGAACGTGCATTAGGGCATTGTTACCAGCAAGTTCTGAGCTCACCGAATTTTGATGAAAATTTGATTTATAATTATTTTTTTTATTATTTATTGATGGCTCAGCGAGTGCACTGTCATGCCCATCGGGAACCCTTGGCTGTATGTTTCACTGTGTATATAACACAGTACAAAATCTGGTGGGATTTGCCATCCGTAATTTTTTTTATGAAATAGGAAATGCTAATTTTCCATCATTTGTTAGTGCATTTATCTACACTGCTATTACCAACTCGCCAGCCTCAATACACACAATTCAGTATATTGTTATAGATATATGTAAACTGTGGCCTTTAACGTGTATCCTATTTCACATCCAAACATTTCATCACAGACCACATTAGGCTTCAAATTCAGGTCAAATTGCCCACTGGTGATGAAATATCCTACATCAACCAATTAAGTCAGCCTGATGCAATAACCCAGCAGAAGAAAGAAAGATGTGGTATCATCCTTCAGATTAGTCTGTGTGAGCAACAATGACAAAAGTTTACTGAGGGTGAAACAAAGCCATGACGGCATGTTTAAAGGGTCTCTTTTTGTATCTCTTGAATATTGACTATATATCACACTGGGATATAATTTAAACAAAAAATTACATGTGTAAACAAAACATGTCTAAATTTTTCTTGTCATTTCAAATCTTGATCCATTTTGATTCCTTGATTAGGGGATACAGAATCACTGCCACGGAGTGTGTTGGTGTGTCACAGCAATGCAATTCCGATTCACACAACGAAGCTGAGGTGGTTTAATGTTTATCAATGAAGAACATCACCGATCAACCGTCATAGAATATAATGTGAAACAAAAAAACCGGAATAGTACATTCATCAGATTGCCGATACCCAAAATGTGTTGTCTCATATATCTAGATAACAACGTGATGTAGAGGCGCTATTTATTCATCTTTGTACCGGTTATGCTCAGGAGAATGACATAGAATCATTATTATCTTGTGCAGAGAAGGTGTTGGTCTTGAGTTGAATTACCGTAAACTGCATAAATGCCACCTTTGTACTATAGTACTATATATAAAAATTTGCTGTATTGTTGGGAAAATAATGCGATTCAAAAAGTTGTTTTGATCCTGGACAAGGCCACTGAAAACCATTAAAGAGATGTAAATGTATTTTCACACGTAAAGCTTGAAATCTACTGTACTTTTTATTATTCAATCTGTTTCCTTTAGTTAAAAAATTGTAAAATTAAATCGGCGATCGTTATTTATTTTTGGAATGAATGCGCATTAGAAGACTGTTACCAACAAGTTCTGAGCTGACCTTGATGAAAATTTCTGGTGATTTTTGATGAAAATCACTGGCGATTCTGACTTGGGCGGTGCCCATCTTAATATAGGCAGGATTTCAACTGGGGGTGGGGATTTCCAAGAGTTCAGTTCGCGTTCGAGTCCTAATGCCTAGTCAACTTCGTAGGTCCTGTGACGTTAGTCACACTGCTCATGTTTTTATATAGACCGTTAATACAAATTAATAAAAAAAATTAAAAAAATATTTTTATATATTTTTACATTACGGTAATTTGACACATACATTCCTCCCTAACCCGGTCTTGACACTCGACCACACAGATATTCCTATCTAACCCCGCGTGGACACTCGACTACACATACATTCCTACCTAACCACATTTTGACACTCGACTACACATGTATTACTCCCTAAACCCCTTCTTTCATGAAGCGCACATACATTTATACCTAATACTGCTTTGGCCCTCGATTACACATACATTCCTTCCTAACTCCGCTTTGCCACTGAACCACATGTACATTCCTCCCAAGCACGGCTTGATACTCGACTACACATACATTCCTTCCTAACCCCGGTTTCAAATTCGACGTACATTGACCTTTTGATAGCCAAAATGACCATGGACATAACAGTAAATGCACATACCTAACCCTAAATCATAACCCGACTTTGGCAATCGACTACGTATACATTGTTCCCTAACTTTGTCGCTGAAGTACAAATTAATTCCTCCCTAACCTGGATTTGACACTCGACTTCACGTACATTTCTCTCTAACACCGCTTTGCCACTGAACACCAGGTATATTCCTTCGTAACCCCGCTCTGACACTCAACTACACTTACATCGCTTCCTCACCCCGCATTGTCACTGAAATACACATGCACGTCTGCCTGACTCGTCATATGATACGTATATTCCTCCATAACCCCGCTTGCACACTCGATTACACATACCTCCCCCATAACCAGGCTTTGAATACGTACATTATTTCCTAAACCCTAGCTTGTTAGTCAAGGAGAATACCTGAACCTAAGCCTAAACCCGACTTTGAAAATCTACTACACATACATTAACTCATCTCTAGCCCCACTTTGTCACCGAATACAATGTACATTCCTCATAACGCCACTTTGACACTCGAGTAAACGTACATCACTCTCTAATACCGCTTTGACACTCGATTACACATACATTACACTTACATTCCTACATTCCTAACGCCACTTTGACACAACGTGCATTTGGGGTTACCCTCACAATAGCAAGGTATATGCCTTTAAGAGGTATATACCTGTCTGGTACCTTACATGAGCCTTAATTATACCTTAATTTTAGAGTGTACCTTAACGATACATTGTAGCCGAGTTGACTTATTGTACCTTCAATAGGTATATACCTCAACAGTACCTCTTGAGGTTCAGTAGGTGTGCCTTGAGAAGGTATATACCTGATCAGTACCTGGCAAAATCTCTACCAGTACCTCCATGGTGCCTTATCTACTTAGCTTAATTTTCATCAAATTGAACTGTACCTTGATGGTACCTCTCAGACTTGGAATTTTATTCAAGCCAATGCCCTGTACCTTCTTGGTACCTTATGAACTTGGTTAATTTTACATCAACTAGGGGTGTACCTTGTTGGTACCTACTAGACTTAGACATTTACTCTAGCCAAATATATGTACCGGTACCTTCTTGTACCTTATCAACATGTTCATTTTCAACAAATTGGACGTGAGACGCATTTCTCAACATTAACATTTGTACCACTGGACAGTATTGTACATTTTGACAGGATCAAATCACAGTTTGCAAAGAAAACATGTGTAAACAGGTCAGTCTTTCGTGTAAGAATGTTGTTTCTGCTTTTATATACCGGTAACCGTACTGAAAAACCTTTCATCCAGACTCATTCTTGTACCAAGACAGACCATTGTCCACCTTTGTCTGGGGACACGGTTTATCCAATTTCTTGAATAAAGTTTCATATTTGGGTTATAATTTTACCACTATACAATACTTTCACGAAAGACGACTCATAAGAAGCACAGTTCCCTGGCTTGAGGGATACTTGGTGGTAGATGACTAATTACAAGCGTCTGGTCCGTCATTCATAATTCAGCCGTCGTCCATTAGAGAATATCCGCGTCCATAATCCAAAGACCTATTCCTTATTCCATATAACAGTATTAGCACCAAATTGAAAGAATATATTTCAAGTATATAAGTATATATTTCAATAAATTATGATATTTTTGTCTTTTTTCCAATTTTTTTATTTTTTATTTTTTTCATTTTTCCTGCATTTGTGTCTCTCAGCTTTGACTCAAGTAAAGTCATTTCCATTTCTGTCCAGCAGGTCAAAACCTAAGAATCATAGTTTAAAAAAAAAATTCGTACCTTGATTTCTATGAATTAAGAAGCGATTTGTTTTTTTGTTTTTTTTATTATTAATTCTCATAACCACTAAATCGAGAATCAGTTGACAAACCTTCGAGAATTCCAGTGGAGAGGGAGAGAGAAAACGATAACAAATCGATTGTGTTACTACAATGACGTCACTGAAGGATTTTCCTCCCTCTGAAAAGCCTAGGTTTAACGCAGAAGTAAATGACAAAAAACTTCCCGTAGAGAATAATTAAGCTCCCATTTTAACATGAACTTCGCCAAGTTGTAGAAATTTATCTCAAGTACCAGTTGAGATTTTTAGACGAAAAACCTGCTAGGCCTCAGTGGGTTGAAAAAACCCCTGTTCAAGTTGCGCGGGTGGCTGTTACGACACCGTAATTGACAGAACAGCCGATCTTTTGTTTGGAGTCGCTGTGCCGATTTTGACTAGCCTGGTACCCTAAATTACTGTCACATTACTTACATATACAACTTCGCTTCTTAAACTGTGCAAAAAATGTTCTTACTATTTCTTTTACTCTTTTTTTTAGTATCGAACCACTATTATTATGGATTACCATACTTCTGTATATGAAGTCGAGTAATAAAGATTGTATTGTATTGTATAACTACTAGAAACTTATTACTGTCTCAGTGTCTGTCCCAGATAATATATCCGAGACGTTTTCGTCAATATTTCAGAGACAATTTAGAATTTATCGTACAACATTGAAACTTCACACAACTAAAAAATACAAAATTTTTTCCCGTATCTGACCTTGCTCAGTTGCTGCCTCATAACAAACTTCCATGCATGTCATTGGTCACTACCTTTTCTGATGTAAACATCTGAGAAGGGCTGCCAATGTTATGCATTGCATCATGGGTTGTTTTGGGGCAGCAAGGTTTACTTCATCTTCACAACGTCAAGGTTTCTATTTGTGAGCCAATGGCGAACCCTTGACCAACTTGCTTAGCAGACCGCGTTCCGCCCACATTCCAGTTACGTGACCTAGAAAAACTGTGCTGATGGTAAAATACGTTAGGGTTTTACTTTATGTGCTAAACTATTCGTAAACTATTTAATTCAAGCCTGCATAACAACAAAATATTAACGGATAGATCAGTAAAATTTTATAGACATCTGTGCGTTATTTCACTCAATTCAAGCCCTTCAGTGGGAAGGTGAGGTCGGATCGATACACTGACGGATACACAAGTGATCTGATTGGTCAATATATCCACGATGTTGCTTTACGTTGAACACGATACATTGCCCAAGCGTACCAGGGGCTATATCTAGTATAGAGATACGGTACCCCTGGTTTTAACGAGGATGGGTTTACTTGGGCCATGACGTATCTCATTAAAATCTGTTGAGAATTGTCGAAGATCACCGATACCTACCATGTTATTTTGGGTCCAAGATGACGTTGATCTGCCGATGTTATAACATGCAGGCTTGACGTTGTGCGTCAAAAAATAACCCACAAATCTCCCATCTAATATTTGTTTATCGCTTCGAAATATCGCCAAAAACATCTCGGATATATTATCTGGGACAGACAGTAGATCAATACATGATCTACGATCTACAATGCCCAATGCTACACTGGCCTGGTTTGATAGCCACGAAGAGCTGATCACTCTCTGTAATCCATTTTTTGTATATCAAAGGGTGAATGAAATTTGAAGTGGTTGTTAATCCATGGAAAGGGTTGAATTAGCACGATCGGGCTATTTGTCCTTTTTGTACGTATTGTCCAATAACGCCACGTTTTCTTATCAATAGCCTGGTCTGTTAACATTGACATTTCCATATCTCGGAAAAAATGAAGGCGTGTCATGTTTATAATTATTTCTGTCGTACTGATTTAATTTTGAACAGGTTAAGTAGGTGATTTCTCACTTTTGATGTCAACTGATAGGATACAATAATATATATTTTATCGATGTTGATCAAGTTTTATAATAATTGCCTATATTCATCTTGCAGATTCTGACTTAGTACAAGTAACGCAGGCAGCAGGATATTCAAGACCCAAACCTGGAATCTTATTTTTGTCAGTGGCACAGCAGTATAGTGTAAGTATTTGTCTTTTCTCATTAACAGGATTGCATGATGTTAGCCTGACATTTCAAATTTGGACAGACAAGAAATTGAAAATTTAACATCGGAGAGATACGAAGAAAAGAAATTTAATAGACTGTCCAATTCTAGCAAAATGAGATACTTGGATAATTGGGCAGAACTTCCACCAGCATGACCAACCCTAGAGTGTGTCAGCCAGGATATAAAATCTACAAGCGTCTGGTCCGTCATTCATAATTCAGCCGTCGTCCATTAAAGAATATCCACGCCCATAATCCAATGGCTCAGTTACACATCATTGAGAGAATAGTTGATCAGCTACTTAGTTGTATAATTTCACTTTCGCCTATCTGTTAAACCATGACTATTTTGAACTGGTGATAGCTGGCATAATCTTATACATGTACTATATTTTCCCAGTATTCGAAGAATATATCATTATGTTGGAATAGTGGGGAAATATAGTACATGTATAAAATTATGCCAGTTATCAAGAGTTAAAATTACTCTCAAAGGTTAAAAGATAGTGAAAAGTTAAATTATATAACCCAGCAGCTGCTCAACTGAAGTCACAGATCAGTGAACAGACGGGCTCTCCTTTGTTCTCTCAATAATGTGCAACCGAGTCATTCTGATTGTGATATTCACAATTAGAACAGAATGTTAATTTAGAACAGCTTAATAATAGATATTTCATTCTCCGTCATGGGTGATATGTGGTTTGGTTTATGCCTCGAACCCCAAAACTGAAAAAATATGACCGCCTTTATTGAACATGCAAACTCATCTAGCAGACAACTCTGGTCTTGGCCAAGGAAAAACAAGAGTACTTGTCGAATTAAGGGCTGACTTGCTGATAAAACAATGAGTACACTTGTACACTACACTAATGTGAATCATAAGGACAGGTGAAGTGATATCCGAGAGGATATGTGTCCATTGTTAACAAATTAATTAACAAATTAGCAAGGCCTGTATCCTGTGATTTTGTACATTGGTACATGTTTTATGGAGGGGTACTTTTTACCATTCTTTCATTAAAATGTTTATACTGTTTCAGATAGTTGAGCTGTCACCTGGAAATGGTGTGTTCATATACCAGAACCAATATCACCAGGCAATGAACAAATGTAACGCACCTCCTAGAAAACTGAAACAGCCAACAGAGACGAACAACACTGCTCAGAGCGATGGAAGACCAGCGGCGATATATTTGATGAAAACGCTCTTCTCACATGAAGACCTAACTATGGGGAAACTGCCGGCGCTGAACAGTAACATCGTTGGGGCAATAAAGGGTGAGCAAAAATCACTATCTGAACTCCCATACTAAGTTTCAGGGCACCGGTTAAATGTCGGGTACATTAGCATTTAAGAAGCTATGTTCGTGAAATATCATAGTGCATTCACATCATTCTATTTAGATAGAAGATATTCAGCAATTAATATATTGTGATAATAGTTATTACCCCTCGGGTATTGTCGTCATCAGCGTCGTCTGTCTGTCCGTCCGTCCGTCTTTCTTGTGAACACGATATCTCAAGAAGAATTACAGCCAGGCATTGTGAATTCATACCACATATTTATCGGGTGAAGGGTCAGAAGCCTATTAAAAATGACGGACGTTGACCTATTTTATCAAGGTCAAATTCTAATATTTTTTGAAGGATTAAAGCTAGGGGCTCCAAATTCATATTATATATGCAACTCGTGATGGACTAGAAGCCTATTCCAGTTGACTGACCTTGACCTATTTTTTATAGGTCATATACTGTTTATTATCATATAACATGAAGAAATAAAGCTAGGCTTTCCAAATTAATACTATGTATACATCAGGCGAAGGTCCAGAGGTGTACTGAAGATGACTGACTTTGACCTATTTTATCAAGGTCAAATTATAGAATTTGCCATATTTTTTGGAGGATTGAAGCTAGGGTCTCCAAAGTCATATTACTTCTGCAACTGGTGATTGACTAGAAGCCTATCCCAGTTGACTGACCTTGACCTATTTTTTCAAGGTCATATACAGTTTATTATGGTCTAACATGAAAAAATCTATCCAGTCTTTCCAAATTAATACTTTGCCAGATGTGTACTGAAGATGACTGACCTTGACCTATTTTATTGAGGTCAAATTTTAGTATTTGCTATATTTTTTTAATGATTGAAGCTGGGATCTCCAAATTCATATATTTACTTATGCAATTGGTGATTGATAGAAGCCTATCCCAGTTAACTGACCTTGATCTATTCATATACTGTTTATTATAATATAACATGAAGAATATAGCTAGGCTTTTCAAATTAATACTATGTGTACATCTGGTGATGCTCCAAAGGTGTGCTGAAGATGACTGACTTTGACTTATTTTATCCTTGACCTAATTTATCCAGATCCGATTCTATTTAGTACAATATTTCATGAAAAATTATATCCACATTGTCCAAATTTATACCACTTATGGCTGGACCTGAAGTCTAAGAATATCACTGACCTTGACCTATTTTTAAAAGGTCAAATTCTACATGTTAAGTCTAAGATCTCCAAATTTATGTTCCCTATGTAATTAAGTTAGAATTGACTTGAAGATGACTGACCTTGATCTATATTTCCAAGATAAAATTACTTGATTTGATTATAAGCTTTTTAGAAGAGTACGTTTAGAGCTAAGAATTCGCTCCACCAGAACCTCAGGCCTTGACAAAAGCTGAACTACAGTCAGCCCTACTAGATCAGATTTTTGTTAATCTATTTCTAAAAATACACTGATGATATTATACATTGCCTGATTGCTGGGTGTAGACAATAATCGATAGCCGAGGGGTATTGAAGCCCAATGTGCAATTTTTTAGTAGCTGAGATTCACTAGTGTAGAAAATACCTTATTATTAATACAATGGGCATTGAAATCACATAGTCACTTGCCATGGGACAGGCTGCAAAAGTATTCAGCCTTCTAATGATGTTTATTTTTTCATTTCAGCTTTCGGTACAACACATTCAACAAGTACAGCCTCTGTGATCAACCGGGAAATGGGTGCCAAAGTCACAGGATTAAAGAGCCGAAAACAGAGGACTGTGGTGATCAGTGCTTAATTCACTTGCGTTTCCTGGTGTAAATGGAATAGGACACAAACATTGTTATATGACTGATAGATTGATGAAAGAGACTTCAATTCACACACTCTCACCATGTCGACATGAGAACAATAGCGTGTCTGGATACAACAAGAAAGGACAGTGAATGAGAAAGAATAGTCAAACCATAACTGTAAACAACTGAGCCGGATGAAAGAATGTTGCTGTAAATATGATTCATAGTGCTTATTTATGTATGGAAGAATTACTGTTTTTTGTGTAAAAAATACACTAAAATGTTCTTCGGAAATCGGATTTGTTGATTTTTATGGTGTGCTATCGTATATGTACTGCTATCTTTTGGTTTGGGTTGACCGTATCTAGTGTATACCTTACTGGTACCTTCAGTTGTACCTTAATGGTACCTCCAGCTATAAAATGGCTGACCATATATGTATACCTTCCTGGTACCTTGCATAAAACTCTATACCTTGATGGTACCTCTGGATGTACCGTACTTGCGCCTTGCTCTTAAACTGGTTTTACCCTCATGTACCTACACTATACCTTAATGGTACCTTAGTGATACCTTGTTGCTGTGCCTTATTGATACCTTATACAACCGAGGTACAATTAAGGCATCGTTAGCATTTTTGGAACGTACTTTACCTGTACCTTGTCCATGTTGGATCAAATGACAAATTTGGAGGTACAGATAAGGTATATGCCTTAACTGTACCTGTCCTGTACCTATGTTGAATCTATGGCCTGTACCTTATTGAGACCTCCTTGATACCTTAATGATACCTTATTACTGTGAGGGTAGGGATGGCACTTAGCAAGAAAGAGGTAAATGTGTAAGGTACTCCCTAACCCCGCTTTGACATTCGACTACACATACAATATTCCTTCACCCCGCTTTGACACCCGACACCTGGCTGGTTATAATTTTTGTCGGGATGACAAAGTCGCCGCCGAAAAGTATGTTTAGAACGTACTTGACAAAGGCTGCTGCAGAAGTTAACATAGGCCATGAACTTTCCCCTAGAATGCCGCAGCAAAATAGCGTCGATGAAGTGTTTCATAAAGCCGTAAAGAAGAAGGGTGTATGAAATATCTCGCAAACTTACGCATTTACCTCTTTCTTGCTAAGTGCCATCCCTAACCTCGAACGCCACCCCGTCCTATGTGTCTTGATAATGTGTTTGTTATGTAAGTGCATCCAAAGTTTAGCCTGCTCATCGTCTTTTGGATTCTTACACGAGGAATGTACTTTTAGTCCTAGCATATATTCAGTTCTTCTCTGCTGTAATCAAAGAATATTCGTTCATATTTCTCCATCCTAGAATCTGTTCTAAATCGGGATAGACAATCAACAGAATGTTCAAAACGGCCATTAACTGACAACAAATTATCTAAAGCGGTCGTTAATTATTTAATGTGCTTTTACTCCCTGCCGAAATATACCAGTATGTTGAAGATTTATTGTTTCAGTTCACGTCAACATAAACTTTTATCCCGAGGCAATTTGGACAATTGCGTTCATTTATTAGCTTATATTGTCGCAAATAATGGTAGTTAATGCTACTTGCTCGATGACATTACTAAGCATTAATGCAGAAATCCATTTTAGTGAATTAGAACGCAAAGCTATTTTCAGACACAAACAACTTTGATCGTTTGACATCAGTGAAACTTACTGAGCTGAAATCCTATCATTGCATTTCTACTCGTATTGGTCTATTTGATATGCACTCGGAGGATGTGAAAATGTGCCGAGAGGATGGTGGTGAGGACGTCCACATGATGTATAGAAATTGGTCATGCCGGGCCATCAACCAATTTGGTATGGCAATCATCCAACTTGCAGTGGGTTCAACAACAAGATGGCAACCCAAATGGCGCAGGTTGGCAACCCAAAAACCGATTGAGCGGTGAGGCTATGAAACAATCGGTGATGAGCCAACCCATCAGATGGTGTTTGCCTACATACGAGATAATCGAGAGAACAGAGGTGGGGCAAATACAAAATGTGATCGTTGGGTCTAGGGGCATCCCCAAAGCAGGGATAGAGGCCAGTTCAAGAGAACAGTTTAAAATTAATTTTTATATAGCTATATAATTTTGATAGCCAGGATCGACATGCGCGGTATACATCTATCCAGAAGTAGGTGCCTGGCGAGCACATCTAGGAGAGAGAGAGAGGGAGGAGAGAGAGAGCGAGAGAATGAGAGTATTATGGGTTACCGTCGCGTTTAGCAATTTTTCAGCTATATAGCGACGATCAATCAAAATTCCAAAAAAAAAACAGTATTCCAACAAAAACAAGTTAATAACTCAGCGATCCAGAAATAATTAACACAGCACACCAAAAACATGTACATTATACAACAAACCGATTTCTCTCAGATAACCTAATATACAGTCTTCTTTTACCCGACTAAAAAGATATTCTAAAGTAGCTGCTTGATGAAAAGAATTTCTAACAGTCGATCGCAATATGTTTCACTGTGATATCTTTGTGGCATAGAATAAACCTAGTGTCTGGTTTCTTTTTTAGTAAATGTTCGTGAGTTAATCGTGTATGGTCGATTCTACATTGCCTGATCATGGCTTGATCGAAATGTTTCTAGCTGCTCAGATGAGTATATCCTACAGTTTTTTGAAACTCATGAAGTTTGTTATTATCCACAGCATCCCATAAAGATTGAAACAGCTTTCTCACATAAGCACTAATAGAGGGTCTAAAATCGCTACATGGGATTCCAACAGGATCAACCTCATTATCTAGGGCTGCCTATTCCGTCATGGCTTTAATTGCACTGTAGAGATAATGCCAAAATCTGAAGCTATATGGCTCGTGTTATCCATTTATGTCCCATGCAACAGCTTTAATATCCACCATGGATACATTACATTTGCTAAAACGTTAATTTACTGTGAGGAATGTTCTACATTTACACTCGGTTTATTTTGGTCATGATAACCACGCACCATTTAAACGTGTGAAATTGAAGTGATATGCAAGAGGTGGGAAATATTGAAAAAAAGGCATGCAGAAGATCATTCAATTCGCGGAAATCAGTTGTTCTCTACCAGTACACATGACTAAGTGGCATTTGTATAAGAGGCATAGATGACAGTGATATTAGAATTTTCCTGACTCAGCTCTGTCATGGTCATGTCTGTAGTTGCCTATTCTGCATGAGTATATCCAGTCCCGCATATCACAGTGCCAGTCTACTACAGTGTACATCTAGTTGTCTTCATTAAGATATTGATTATACTGGATAACATCTGCCGTAACTTGATCACTGTAATTGTGTATGTGGGCACCAGGTGCGAGAAAAGCCCTGGATCGGAGAATCAATTCCGATCTATCTGCCAGGGATTAATAGAAAATGGACTCAAATAAACTCATAATTGCATGTTTGTATAATATTCGGCCTACATAGGCCTATCATTGTCGTCCAACAATATGACATACACAGGCAATCCGCTACTAACCATTACCACTCAGTAACTGGTTGGCTACTGGTTGGTTGAGAACCGCTTGGTACTGGTAGGAAAGGTCCTCTTGCTGTACCGTTCAGTTTTCAACTGATCAGTACCAACCGATAACCAACCGGGTACTGATTGGTCACCCATTGGATCTTATGAATTTTGTACTGATTGGTTACCAAGCAGTTACCGAAAAGTTACCGCTATGTTACCAATCCAGTTTTCTACACTTAGTACCTGTTGGTAACAATGCAATAACACTTCCGTACCTTCATTGGTTGTGGCTCAGTTCCCTGCTGCTTGCACGAAACAATCAAGCAAAGTCAATTTGCACAGCGCATGCGCGCGTGTCAAGTACGGGCTGTGGCCAAACTCCACATACAAGGGGAAGTTTGTGTCTATGTAACGGTTTACCTTCCGCTTAGAAACATCTGACAACAGCTCATAAACTTTGTATTTCCATGAATTGACTTCAAAGATATCTCCTGATATATACAGAAAGCTATGAAAATAAAATACGGTCATCCTATCTACTACTATCTTGATGACTAGATGATGATAAACGAAAGATTAATTCCGTGAAACCTTCCCTTAATTAGACATCAAGGAAGACTGCAATCGATTTTCGTCTGTCTTTAATGAGCTTCGTAGTCTGATCATATTTATCTGATCTAGTAGACGGGTCAATAGGCTTAGTCATTAACATTCGACTTATTAAGACTTCTGTTTGAATCAATCATTTCCCACATGGTAATGTAATAGTACTCAATCATCTGTGGAACATGGCAATCTTTTAACCTGTTTTCCCATTCCGTTAACTTACCAAACCTCACTTTCATCGGCACACTTCTCACAGAACGCAAACCATTCTCGTCCGGTCAACTACTCACATGTACACCTACCAAATCATTCTCGTCCGGTTCACTTCTCAAACCTACCAAAGCTTTCCCGTCCGGACCGTTTCGTTCCGGTTCGTTCCGTTCATTTACCGTTCAATGCTCATCGTTTTCCGTTCCGTTCCGTTCACCGTTAGCGGCATGTCAAACTTCATGAAAGCTTTATATTATAAAGACGTAAACACTTGTTTATGCAATGGGGCGATTTTCTATCAATGAAAAGTTGAAGACAACTCGAACATCCATACTTCCATGTGATATTGAACGAAAATATATCCAATAAATGATCATCGCTTATCAGTGTGTAGCCTACAGTATATCACACGCGAATCGGTATGGATGCCAACGCCCGCTACTGTTCTTGCTGCGATCCATAAATTGTTTACTATAGAATGAAGACATCGAATATTAGAGAAAAATGCATATTCTTATAAATCTAGGCCCTACAATATCGTTTAGTTACTATATCAGCTAGGTCTTCGTTCAGCCGTTATCGGTCTTCGTTCATCAGTCTTCGTTCAACGATCTTCGTTCAACGGTCTTCGTTCATCGTTCAACGATGTCCGATCTCCGTTCATGTTTAGCTCCATTCAGTTTAATTCGGTTCGTTCCGTTATTTTCGTTCATCGTTCAGTTTCTAAACCGATTCAAATTAACGCAAATGTACAAAAGCATTCTCATCCAGTCAACTTCTCAAACCTCCCACACCATTCTTGTCCGGTCAACTTTTGACATTTAACTAACCGTTCTCATCAGGTTAGCTCCCCAACTCAAACCCATCATTCCCACCAGCCATGTTTTAAGGTCTAACCAATCATTCCCACTAGCCAGCTTCCTAGGTCTGGTCTACCCAGTCATTCCATCTACCCAGCTGTCTGGGTCTAACCAATCATTCCCACTAGCCAGCTTCCTAGGTCTGGTCTAACCAGTCATTCCATCTATCCAGCTGTCTAGGTCTAACCAATCATTCCCACTAGCCAGCTACCTATAGGTCTAACATATCATTCCCGCTAGCCAGTTTCGTAGGTCTAACCAATCAGTCTTACTACCCAGCTTCCTGGGCCTAGCAAATAATTCTCATTGCCCAGCTTCATATGTCTAACCAATAATATCCGTCCGATCAGCTTCCCAAAACCAGCCATTCATCCCCATCATGCTCTGGATTCATACAAGCACCAAGGATTCCTATCCGGTCAACCCAATTGAACGTCCCCATCCGGCCGGCCAGCTGGACATACCTCATTCTAGGTGCCCAGGATAAACTATCATGCGATTTTCTTCCAAGTTTCTCAAATCTTGTGATATACAAAATCATGGTGAAAGCGATACGATAGTAACATGCCAGATCCGTGGAGCCACGTTTAACACCTTGTGTCCCATCCCGTATAACTTGAGGCCAGGGATCGTTCGAACTCTGCCCGAATTTCGATATTTGTATTCGACTAAATGGTCAGTTGACAACCCGATACTTAAGATGAGCTTTCTGCATTGCACATGTCAATATTATTGAACAGATATATGCACACTTGCACACAAACATATTCATATCTCGTGTTTACAGTGCTGCGAAAGTAGATACTAAACAGAGAATTCTGGATGCGCGAAATCAAAGGAACTCATGTCATGGATACTATGACGTTATTTGTAAAAACCCTAAATCGGACGGACTTTTAATTCGGTCGAAATATAAATCTTCATCACCATAACAAGTTACTAAATATGTAGACTATGGCATCAATCAATTAATTTCACGTACATAGTAATTAGGGTGTGAGCAAATTGCCTCATGCTGTCGGCGGACGTTTAAAATTGGAGTTTGGTTCGTTTTTTATTATTATTATTATTTTTTTTTATTATTATTTTTTTTAATTGTTTTGCTATTTCCTGTACATTTTGGTGAGAATATTTTAATATAACTGATATATGCCACCTGAAAAGAAAATGCTATTTCGATGTAATATATGGTGACTTTGCAAAGATGTCATATTTTAGATATATTAAAAAATCCCGACTGAAATGTATACGAAGATGTCAAAAACAGACAAACGCCTAATTTAAAAGTATGGCATCGCTGTTTACGTCACTTTCGACTGTATGTGACTTTTAGAGTATATAACCTTGGTATTGTCTCTGTATGGAACATAGCTTTCTGTGGAGATTTGAAGGATTTAATGTTGGAGTCCACAAACGTAACAGCAAGAGAAAATTGATAAACGCGACAAGCGAGTTGCGGTTGATATAATTCAACGGTAGTTGTGTAATGAACGCTCAATTCTACTCTGGGAAATCATGTCTGTGAAATCATGCGAGTGATTTCCCTATCGGTTACAGAATAAGTACAAGAGGGAAGAAGTTTCGCCAGTGAGCATTTGCGGTTCACAAACGAGAACTGGTAGCGCGACTGAGACTCGGTAAACCTTCAGTTTTATTCGTGAAGTCCCGAGACACATGATCAGGTCGATAGGCCTATATTTTCGTGCACACTACACTTGATGGCTACAAATAAGAGCTTCCGGAAAATATCTCCCTAGTGAGATTGTAACTGTGAAGACACATAAATCAAGCCGGGCTCGACTGACGTTATATCGGTACTTAGCCACTTTGGTAAATTACAATGGGTTGGATGAAAGTCCTTGACCGGGATACTAATACGGATGTTCACGGTTATTGGATTTCACGCATATTGACTCAACGCGGCGAATAACGAGGGAATACTGCCAGCAATATTATAGCTAAACAAACACATTAGGCTGCGGATCGAGGCAATTGTCCTAGGTTATTTTCCAATATCGCATCTGGGAGAATATATAATTGTGGAGAAGATGAGACTTGAAGAAAACAGATAAAAGCGGTAGTATCACGCCCAGAGTTGGCTATCTGCATAGGCCATTGGAACAAAAGTTTCGGAGTTCGACTATAGTTCTGGAGGTTGAAATATCGGAATATGGGAACTCTATGAATACTATAGTACTGCAACAGAGGATGCCAAATTTAGTTGATTAAACTTATGTCACAAGTTTTATTGTCCGAAGTTTCTAACTATGCATAGCAAACGACCATAATTGGGTTTCATACTGCATGGTACATGATATTAACCATAAAATATTTTGGTATAACATGAGAGAAAATAAAACTGGATTTTGTTTTAGTTCCAACTAATCCCAGTAGGAAAAGTTACCTGGAATACGTCTCATTCTAATGGCAGATTCACAGGTGAAAGAATGCAATCCATGGGATTCAACAAGATCATCAATAGGATTTCCCCTTCTGAGGGTAGAAACATACCTAGCCTCTCAGAAATGGGCCTAGCCTCTCTAATGTATGACGTTTTTGTTCACTCGGTTTATTCCAGTAGTTCCCAGAAAATGGCTAATATGTTGAATGGCTCCATATATGCGCCACATAAGCCTTATGTTGATACTTATAAGAGAGTGACATAATGAATTTATTCTGTAGCGTTATAATTATGATTCAAATAGTTCAGGCATCAGTTCTTCAACTAGTCCCTTTGGCATGAGTTCAATTTACGGATTATGGAGGCAGTGGGTGACAGGGAAATCAAATTTATTTTCTGATACCTGCATTATCTGTACATATGCGAAACGTTCTGATGTGTGTGCTGACCTTAAACGCATTCGTAATCGATGGACCTGAATAAAGATACCCAGAATATAAACCTGAAGACTGACCGTGAGGTATTCCTCGCAACAGTCCAACGGTATGCAAAGGAGTTTTCAAATGGAGAAAAGTGAAGCCTAGATTACTCACTAACTGGACCTTGCTAAAAGCATGCACGATCCACTATATTGCAGTAAATACTGAAAACTTGCCAAAAGTACACCTCGAAAATTCGAACATATAGTTCCAATTGAAAGTCCCAAAATAACATAACATTAATTTGTAAATTACTATTATCTGGTTTTTGTTAATTAACTCCACCTGTAACGGCATAGTTTTGACAGTTCCAAACTGGTATCATCACTATCATTGACCTCAATGTAGCGAAGATATACTTACCATCGTCTGCTTTCCAACGAGATCTAGAATGGTGAAAATATTTGTCTAGAAATTTTCCATCCATACAAAGAGGATTACTCATAGCTACATCAGCTGCGAATGACTCAACTGGCTTACCTCTCTACGACAATATCCCGGGAAGTGGTGGCTTACCTCTCTACGACAATATCCCGGGAAGTGGTGGTTTACCTCTCTACGACAATATCCCGGGAAGTGGTGGCTTACCTCTCTACGACAATATCCCGGGAAGTGGTGGCATACCTCTCTACAACAATATCCCGTGAAGTGGTGGCATACCTCTCTTCGACAATATCCCGGGAAGTGGTGGCATACCTCTCTACGACAATATCCCTGGAAGTGGTGGCATACCTCTCTACGACAATATCCCGGGAAGTGGTGGCTTACCTCTCTACGACAATATCCCTGGAAGTGGTGGCATGCCTCTCTATGACAATATCCCGGGAAGTGGCGGCATACCTCTCTACGACAATATCCCGGGAAGTGGTGGCTTACCTCTCTACGACAATATCCCTGGAAGTGGTGGCATACCTCTCTACGACAATATCTCGGGAAGTGGTGGCTTACCTCTCTACGACAATAACCCGGGAAGTAGTGGCTTATCTCTCTACGATAATATCCCGTGAAGTGGTGGCTTACCTCTCCACGACAATATCCCGGGAAGTGATGGCTTACCTATCTACGACAATATCCCGGGAAGTGGTGGCATACCTCTCTACGACAATATCCCGGGAAGTGGTGGCTTACCTCTCTACGACAATATCCCTGGAAGTGGTGGCATACCTCTCTACGACAATATCTCGGGAAGTGGTGGCTTACCTCTCTACGACAATAACCCGGGAAGTAGTGGCTTATCTCTCTACGATAATATCCCGTGAAGTGGTGGCTTACCTCTCCACGACAATATCCCGGGAAGTGATGGCTTACCTATCTACGACAATATCCCGGGAAGTGGTGGCATACCTCTCTACGACAATATCCCGGGAAGTGGTGGCTTACCTCTCTACGACAATATCCCTGGAAGTGGTGGCATACCTCTCTACGACAATATCTCGGGAAGTGGTGGCTTACCTCTCTACGACAATAACCCGGGAAGTAGTGGCTTATCTCTCTACGATAATATCCCGTGAAGTGGTGGCTTACCTCTCCACGACAATATCCCGGGAAGTGATGGCTTACCTATCTACGACAATATCCCGGGAAGTGGTGGCATACCTCTCTACGACAATATCCCGGGAAGTGGTGGCTTACCTCTCTACGACAATATCCCTGGAAGTGGTGGCATACCTCTCTACGACAATATCTCGGGAAGTGGTGGCTTACCTCTCTACGACAATAACCCGGGAAGTAGTGGTTTATCTCTCTACGACAATATCCCGGGAAGTGGTGGCTTACCTCTCTACGACAATATGCCGGGAAGTGATGGCTTACCTCTCTACGACAATATCCCGGGAAGTGGTGGCTTACCTCTCTACGACAATATCCCGGAAAGCGATGGCTTACCTCTCTACGACAATATCCCGGGAAGGGGTTGAAAAAAACGAGGATACTCATACTACTAACATTCCACATAGCAATTGTTAATGACATAAAATTAACACAATTGCGATAATTGCCTCATTAAGGGAAGCTACACATATGTCAGGTGGAAAACTCTCTTCCCAGACTTATTATTTGTCTTGCCACTGATTCTGACTTCTGAAGGAACTATCAATGTTTTGGTCTATATTGAAGCTCGTGTAGAAGAGTAGCAGAAGAAGAACAGCTAATCCACCTTTAGAGGGCATCAGATAGTTGTTGGCATTATCTAGACTGGAATATGGACATTAATATTGATGTTATTGGTCGGTATAATCTAATGCAATGTGTTAGATAGACGGATTACTCTCCAGTTTGTCTCAGAGAAATAGTTTCCTGTCATAGTGGACCATTTATCATTCAACTTGTTTTGGTCTAACACGCAACTGCATAATTTTGCTCTCGTCTGAATAACTGGCGGGTATAGGCCTATGTTTTAATACATATGATAAAATAGGTATGAAATATATGTTTGATCATGACTTCTTGCCCGAAGAATATATGACGAGACTTCCAAATTCCAATTTTCAATATCGCACGAATTATATGATTGTATGGGATTCTATCATAATTCCACCAATCCAGCTCGATTCATAAGATACTATAACGAATACTCAAAGGAACATAATGTTATCGCGCGAGAGAGCAATAATTCAGTGTCGTATCCGGGTTTTTTTTATAAGAAGCCAATCATGCGGGTGGCAGTGAATCGTGAACTCGTAGAGCTTGTAATATTTGTGAATCCTATACTTCCTCCAGTGATTGTGGCGTGACAATAAACCTGGCCCGACATCCGCTCCTCTCACCAATACTGTATATCTTTAATCACGTGTGCCCCACCTCACCCCTCAACACCACCATCAGACACACGTCCATATCTGAAGGAGTCCAGGTATTTAATCGAGATCTGTCACAGATATGTTTTTCATGGGCTTTCTGGTTAAGAAGAGAATAAGAAAGTTTATTTAATGTCGATACTATATACAAAACGAGCTATAGACGAAAACATGTGAATAATAACAATGAAAATATAGAAAGACAGAATGAATTTTCAGTAAAATTTTTCATTTCATAATATTTGTTTGTTTTCTTGTTTACTCGTTTTCTAGTTGCATCCAAGTGATAGTTGTTATAATTTAATTATTATATGAATGTAATCACACACATAATTGAAATTAATTTTGAATTATGACTTGCGTAATTCACATTTACATGTGCTCTGAATGAGCTATTGACCGACCGAACAAATATATAATGACAATAAAATATAGAAATGTTCATTTCATAAAATTTGTTTTCTCATTTAATCGCTTTTAATTTGCATCTAAGCATTAATTATTATACAAATGTAATCACACAGATACTTATAACTAAATTTGCATTAGGAGTGAGTGAGTGAGTGAATGAGTGAGTGAGTAGGATTTAACGCCGTTTTCAGAACTTTTTTAGTCATATCACGACGTTGCTTACATGTTCCAGAACACCAGAGTGCCCACAGTTCATATTATCCTGAACATTGATCAGCCCAGCCAGTACAGCATCCGGTCACCCATCACAGTATTGACCGGTCTCAACTTTGCTTAATCTCGTTTTGATTCAGGACTTGCATATTCCATATTTGCATGATTCGCCTCTTGTGCGAATCAATCTATGAACTCAGACGGAGGCCGTCCGAAATTCGTTCGATAAAGTATTCCATAATCGACTAGCCTCGTGCCGAAATGAGTTCTTGCCGTACTTTGTGGTGTTTACACTAGGTGTATCAGTTAAATTTTATACCTAAATGAATATTTTTTTTAAGTTGAATCGTTTCCTGTAAGTACAGAGGGGGTATGTTGTTTAAAATTTTGTAGACCTCAAAGCAAATGCATTTGACCCTACTACTTGAACTAGATCATTACATGGAATCTTGAAGTCGCGAAAAACAAATCTTAATGTCCTTTGCTGCAGTTTTTCCAACTTATTAGTGTTTGTATTAAAAATGCCAAACCACAGGGCAGTAGTTAAAGTTTAACGTAATAAAACGCTTGTAAATATTTATTTGTGCTGATAACAGGTGACTAATTCGTTCAGGAGTTTGACGTTACAGGAAGGAGAGCTTGATCGTTATAACAGCCAGTTGGCACTGGTAAAGAGTAGAGAATCTCAAAACGTGATAGTTCCACCCAATAGCAAGTTTACTGTGAACGACTGTACAGATGAAGAGTTGCCGTATCAACGGGTATGTGCTATGCTGGAAGCTTCAAGTGCGGCATCCATTTCTGTTATCTCGACATTGCACCGATAATTACTCCATATGTTTTTCGGGGAAAGATGACTATTCCCCTTGGAATCTCCAATATCACAGCCAGAACAATGGTTATTTCACCGCATGCCATTTTGTACAACCGGTCACGTTGGAGTTAACAGATAGAAGTGAAACAAGCAACGTCATCGGAGGATACCACCCGCCATGTATGATGAAGTGCGTTCATATCTCAAGAAACTACTTATGTGCGGAATGATACATCTTTCCCATTTTCCTTTGGCTTCAAACGCTGTACTTGCGCGGAAGAAGGATGGTAGGCAACGCATGTGCATGGATTTTCGTCAATTGAGCCAGCGCACTATAAAGGATTCATACGCTCTACCACGCATTGAAGAACTATATGATTATGTATCGGGTTCAAAGTATTTCACGGTGTTGGATCTAAAGAGCGGTTACCATCAAGTTGAGATCGCAGAGGCTCACAAACGGCGAACAGCTTTCACTGTTGGCCCGATGGGGTTCTATGAATTTAATAGAATGACATTTGGTTTAGCTAACGCCCCAACTAATTTGGTTTAGCTAACGCCCCAACTACGTACCAACGTTTGATGGAATCCGTACTCGGAGATTTGAACTTGAAAACCTGCGTGTTATACATAGACGACCTGTTGATCTTTTCAAATACTTTTGAAGTACACATGATTCGGCTCAAACAGGTATTCAAGAAGTTAAAGGAAAATAGGCTGAAACTAGCGCCCAAGAAGTGCTCATTTCGCAAAGACCAGGTTCGATACATAAGCCACATAGTGTCCTCGGAAGGGATCCAGGCGGATCCAGACAAAGTTGAGAAGGTGTAAATTGGCTCGTTCCCCAGGGCCCAGAAGACATCAGGCGCTTTCTCAGGTTCGCGGGTTATTATAGCTCGTAAATATGGTATAGCTAGCTACGTTTCGTAACTTGTGTCTAATTCCGCTTAACCCGGGGCTAGGGGCCCGTATGAACCCATGTACTTCAAGATCCTCATGGTACTCATATGAACAGTCACAATCAAAGCGTGACTGAGATACATCATTCTTTAGATGTCGACTTTACAACGAATATTATGGATTAAGAATACTGATCAGCGATACGGATTTGATATTTTTGGAACATCATGATGTCTTGCCGGCATCATTGAAAACTGTTGACCGCTTCTCTCTTGCAGGAAACAAGCCTATGTTTACGTATACTATGACTGTCTTTTTGAATTTGGTGCTAATACGGTTATATGGAATATGGAATAGATCTTTGGATTATGGACGCGGATATTCTCTAATGGATGACGGCTGGATTATGAATGACGGACTAGACGCTTGTAATTATCGAAAATTCATCAAAGACTTCTCTAAGATCGCGACATCACTTACTGATTTGATGCCGGCACCAGTCCCAGTCTGCACTGGGCAGCACCAAGTGGTCTTCGGGGTACGAACAGCATGCAGCCTTTGAATGGATTAAGCATACACTGTCAACCCCGCCGATATTGGCATATGCTGATCAGACCTTACCATTCGACTCCAGTGGTCAAAGACTAGGTGCAGTGCTTTACCAGGCGCAGGATGGAATTCTGAAAGTTGTTTGCTACGCCACCAGGGGTCTCAGTAAATCTGAGAAGAATTATCGCGCACAAAAGTTGGAATTCTGGCTTTGAAGTGGTCGGTTTGTTGAAAGATTCACGACTACATATATGGCCAGAAATTTGTTGTGAAGACCGACAACAATCCGCTGACGTACGTTCAGACAACGGCTAATCTCGACCCTATCGGTCACCGGTGGTTAGCGTCTCTCGCCAGCTACAACTTTGATATAGAGTACAGGGCTGAAAAGGCCACCGATGCGCTTTCCAGACTGGGTTTCAGCACACTCTAGTAATCACTGATCATTTTACTACGTATGCGCAGGCGATTCAAACTCGCAACATGACCGCGGAAACAACTGCCGAGGTACTGTTTCGCGAATTTATTTGCCATTATGGTATCCCATGGCGGTCACATTCGGACCAAGGCGCAAATTTTGAAGGTAAAGTAATTGCTGAGCTTTGTACCCTTCTGGGAATGCAGAACTCGCGCACTACTCCTTACCATCTCAAGAGCAATGACATGTGCGAGCGGTTCAACCGTACTCTACTGGATATGTTAGATACTTTGATGCCTAGCCAGAATTCTTCTTAATGTTTGGAAGCGAACTGCCGTTGCCTCTTGACATAGCATTCGGCGTGTGAAGGATTCTCCAGCGACGATGACTAAGTATGTTAAGGACCTGCGAGTGAGGCTGAAGGCCTCATTTGATTTGGCATCTGAGGCCGCTAGGAAGGCCAGACAGAAACAAAAGAAAGGCGACGGAGCCAAGTTACGCGGCGCGGCGTTGCAGACCGACGATCGTGCTCTCTTGCGCAAGTTATCTTTCGACGAGAAGCACAAGATTGCCGATCGTTGGGAAGAGGGTGTGTACGTCGTACTGAGCCAACCAAATTCAGCTATCCCCGTTTATAAGGTCGAGTAAGAAGACGGTGGTGGGCGTTTAAAGGAGTACTTACCTTATTTTGGAGTGTGGCTATATTTATCAGCCATATTCCAAACCTTATTATATAAAACTTATGCTGATAGAATGTCAAATAAAAGAAATATTGAATATTTTATTGCCGCCACGACGTGCACTGGGCGCCGCCATTGCAGCACTGCATGACGTTTTCAGATGAGCGGAAGTGAGTGTATACTCATCTAAAAACGTCACAACGTCATGGAGATTTAAGGTTGATCGTGTTGGTCATGCCGATAATTTGCACGAAAAGGAACCTAGTAAATTCACTGACGTTCTAGTTAATTTTAGTAGTTCACGGGTAATCATGAAAACGTTTACGGACTTGGAAGCTCAAATCACCAGACAATTGCAGAGGACGCTCTTTTAGTTTACCGCTCTGTTTCGAATTTTGTCCAAACTGAATCGGGCAAGTCTCAGTTGAAAAACTTGGGGAAGAAAGTCTTCAGTTTGCGGAGATAACCTACACAAATTTCCTTTTAGGAATTACCCCCATGGGATTTACCGCGCAAGTTTTATCCTCGAATTAAAACTTGGACCCAGACTAATTCGAATGTCCGTAGTTGGAACGTCCCTGGATCAAGCGTTAGCCGTGACGTTGTCCTGAATTCTGACGTCATCAGCCACGTCATCCCACAGGCAACATGGCGGCGCCCACGTCGGCCTCAAGGCAGAAACATTGCTTCACAAATTGTAATAAAAACAATAGGTTATCGCCCTCAACGACAGTAAAATAGTTGGTTATATTTCTTTAAGAGTCTAACCTTTGTAATAGGAACCTAGACAAAATAAGGTAAGTATTCCTTTAAGGACACTGCACCGCAACCATTTGTTGCCAGTGGGGATCATAACCGGAGAAGAGTCAGTTGAAATAGAACCAGGACAAGACGAATCAGCAGAGAATAGAACTCCAAGTCCAGCAGTAGATACGCCGCCAGATGTTCAATCTGAATCATGCTCAGATTTTGAGGATGAGGATGTCCATGTTCTTCAACGCACCAATGATTACAGGAATCCCAGAGATTCCAGACGTTTCGTCCGTGGGTGATGAGGTTGGACAGCCGATGACAGAAGCAGTTTCTTAGCACCCGGGTGGCGATCAGGTATCTGATGATGAAGTAATAACGGATCGTGGTGACGGCTACACTTCTCAACAAGTAGAAACTGATCCGGAATCGGACGATGGAGTGGCAGAAGCATCTGAGCAACCGAGTGACCAGCCTCTATGTCGCTCTTCCAGAACCAAGACACAACCGGCTTGGATGACTTCAAGTGATTACGTGAAGTGTCAGTCTGACTGGAAGACCCGTATCAACGTCTTGCAGTCACTACTGCAGTCTGGGGTTTCTTAGGAAAGAAAGGAAGAAGCCTCCAGACTGATGATTATGCTACTACAAGCTAAAGTACAGCCAATTCAGTAACGTATTAAAGGAGAAAAACATGTGGCTAATGTATACACTGAACGAAAGATCTATTTCCCCCGTATCCAAAAATGTGAGCAAATATTTGTTGCGATTTTTTTCTACTCGATTAAATCGGCGTTCAACCTGCGCATCGTTGCTTCTCAATCGTGCCACCATTTTGGCTCTGGTCGTTTAAGCGTTTGACGTCACCCGGGCCTCGCCGCTCTCTAGACGGGAAGGCGAAAATATAATGCAATACCTCTCTTAGCTCTGCTTGTTGCTCCCGCTTCTCCAGCTTGGCAAATATGAACAGTCGTTTCGGTTCGGGAGCTTGCCGATGTACAAACTCGGTAGGTACAGCATCATCTTTCAGCAACGCCACATACTGCGGCATAATGCCCGTGTATTTGCGGAATATTGGCACACTACCACTATCAAAGTATAACAAAATATAAACCTGCAGTCCCGAGAGCTTCTCATACCTTAACGTACAGGGCGGAAGTGAGTATGAGCCCGGCTGACATCACACAGCTCTGCGCACAATATGTTTTCGGCATTTCTGATTTGTTAAAATAGACCTTGTAATGACGGCACTTATGAATCTGTTCACAGGCTGCAGTTTATGATGCTTCGATATGAATAGATCGGCGGTAAAAAATCGCCAAAATTATTTGCTTACATTTTTGGATACGGGGGAGATAGATCTTTCGATCAGTGTATACGTTAGTCACATGATTTCTTTTCCTTTAACATGAATGTCGAGGACGCCATTTCAAAATGGAGGGACGTATGTTGAGGTGTTACTGTTCTTTGTACCGGGTTTAGTCCATTCCATTTAGTTATGTAGTTTTCGTTTGTATTCGTTTGTATTCGTGACTGTTCGTTACTGTTCGTGACTTATGACTATTCATTGACGGCGACTGTGCTGACGAATGTGGCTGGTTGGTTTATGAAAGGGGCGTGTGTATTGGTCTGAATGTTTCCTGGGTGAGTTTGGGTAGTTGCACGGATTTGGGGTCTAGTCGAATTTAATTATTTGTTCATTACGTTCTCTAATTTTGAGTTGTACGTTTCTGCTGCCAGTTTTGTTCCGTCGGGGTTTTGGGTGTTCAGCAAACATGTGTGTTCGGGTGTGTACGGGAGTTACAATCGCTTTCACCGATCAATGGTGGGGACTTAGCTTTGTTCAATTGACAGGACAAGGGATTATTTGTCTTCCGAATAAAGTGTGTGTATATTTGATCGGACCCTTAGGCTTGGTGTTAAGTGCATCCATCGACCCCTCTACAAATACAAGACTCTCTGTTTTCTATCGGACATATAACTATTATTCATAAGCCCACATGACTGCTCACTGAGACGGTAGACCTCGAAGTTAACAATGATGAGTTCATGTGGAAGACAGTTGTAGGCATGAGACAGGTTCATCAAGACGGCGCCCACGAATTCGTGGTAGTCCAATGCCGCTCGCCAGTCCTCAGCAAGTCTCAGAAAGGTTGTTTTACAACGACGACAGTCGGGTACATACGGAGAATTGAGGGTTACTAATGCCGATGAACATCAAAAGAGACAACGTGGTCGAAGGACGGCATGGCCCCTCTTGAAGGGAATAACTCGCTAGATACCGAAAATTTCTGTACATTTTCAAAATAGCTACTGTTGTTGGTGAGGTAAGCTCCAACTGCCCACAGTGATCAACATCACAACACTAATTCAAATAGTATTTGACCTTTGACCCACTCGCCACAACATTCTACTGAGTTTCATTGGAGACCTAAGTCAGGGGGCGAATCAACTCATGAAGTTTACTCTGATGGGATCAATGTTTGACATAAAAAATAATGCATTGTGCTGGTGCTATACTAATACAACGATTAAACATAACCAATTCTGTTTCTTCATCTGGGCAAGCCGTTCGTATAATGAGAGATCTCAATGTGAGCCTACCTAAGCGCAACAGACCACCAAAAGATTCACGGGTGCGGCATCGTAAACAAAACTGTACCTAACTGATTCCTCAATTGAATTTATATTTTTGAAAGTTTATTTCAAGCGCTACAAGTTAATATGCTTTTTGACAGGTGTTGTCTGTCGAAATTTCAAGCTACATGTGCTTTATAAACGAAGTGATGATTCTGCCTTATTCTCTGTCAACTGGAAGCAACGTTCAGGCTCCGCAAATTGTCCCCGGCGAAACAGGTTATCGAGCAGTGAATTGAAATAAAAGTTCAATAGTACAAATACGAGAAAATTGTTGTCTTGGGCAGAGATGATTTGATAGTCTAGAGCCTGAATCGGCGTTATTTGCACACGGACATGCGCCATGTCATTTCCGCGACAACCGATATATATTTTCTGAGAAATAGCTTATTTTGCTGATAAATTTACGTAGAGCCATACTTGTCTGATATTAGCCTTCATCTTCGCCAGCAAAGGGCCTATAGCGATATGGGATCAGCTGTATCCATAACAAAACATTTCGTTGCAAGTAGCTCAAGGCAGAGAGTATCAATTTCTGCAGAGATTAAAGTGATGGTATAGCTCGAATTCTCTGAAAACTGATTGCCTGGTAATAACAAAAGCTTGGCTTGAGGGTTAACAATCAACGATGAAAAAAGGTCTGGTTGGCCTGAGTAGTTATATTTGCTGGATAGAAAATAGGATGTTGTTTCACACCCCACGATACAACTGTACACAATCATTCAACATTAGTCGTGCGCCTCTGGTACTGAACAAAATTCACATCGACGCCTTCTGTCCAGCCCTATCCTTTAATGAATTCAGCTCTGCTGCGTTAAAATCGTACTCTGCCCCCCCCCCCCCCCCCCCCCCCTTCTCTCTCTTTATTCATGTGTGTAAGGAACCCCAGTCCCGATAATTTCAGCCTTTCCACCACTGTTTTTGCCATAGGGAGGCCATTAATTCCAATTATTGCATGTAACGAACCGAAGCCATACCGAGGGTAAGCAATCGCAAGCAGACAATCATTCCAGAAAGAATAAATCTCTTTCTACACCGGCCATTCTCCCACTGTAGGAGTCTGTAACCTCCTAAACTGTTGGTGTGACACCGGCCATTCTCCCACTGTAGGAGTCTGTAACCTCCTAAACTGTTGGTGTGACACCTGTCATTCTCCCACTGTAGGAGTCTGTAACCTCCTAAACTGTTGGTGTGACACCGGCCATTCTCCCACTGTAGGAGTCTGTAACCTTCTAAACTGTTGGTGTGACACCGGTCATTCTCCCACTGTAGGAGTCTGTAACCTCTAAACTGTTGGTGTGACACCGGCCATTCTCCCACTGTAGGAGTCTGTAACCTCCTAAACTGTTGGGGTGACATCGGTCATTCTCCCACTGTAGGAGTCTGTAACCTCCTAAACTGTTGGTGTGACACCGGTCATTCTACCACTGTAGGAGTCTGTAACCTCCTAAACTGTTGGTGTGACACCGGCCATTCTCCCACTGTAGGAGTCTGTAACCTCCTAAACTGTTGGTGTGACACCGGCCATTCTCCCACTGTAGGAGTCTGTAACCTCCTAAACTGTTGGTGTGACACCGGCCATTCTCCCACTGTAGGAGTCTGTAACCTCCTAAACTGTTGGTGTGACACCGGCCATTCTCCCACTGTAGGAGTCTGTAACCTCCTAAACTGTTGGTGTGACACCGGCCATTCTCCCACTGTAGGAGTCTGTAACCTCCTAAACTGTTGGTGTGACACCGGTCATTCTGCCACTGTAGGAGTCTGTAACCTCCTAAATTGTTGGTGTGACACCGGTCATTCTCCCACTGTAGGAGTCTGTAACCTCCTAAACTGTTGGTGTTACACCGGCCATTCTCCCACTGTAGGAGTCTGTAACCTCCTAAACTGTTGGTGTGACAGCGGCCGTTCTCCCACTGTAGGAGTCTGTAACCTCCTAAACTGTTGGTGTGACACCGGCCATTCTCCCACTGTAGGAGTCTGTAACCTCCTAAACTGTTGGTGTGACACCGGCCATTCTCCCACTGCAGGAGTCTGTAACCTCCTAAACTGTTGGTGTGACACCTGACGGTATACAATCTGATTCCATGACAATTATATCGATTGCTCTAAGAAAGTTTCTTTTATACGTACGAATATTATAATCGGTTTTACTTCTGAGATTAGCCGTGCGATTTCCGGGCCTGGCATGACTTGAGAGAAGTGTAACATGGAGATGAATGAACTATATTCTTCTATGTATACCATGAGCATTCGCAGGACGGATCTGGATGTGATTCAGCCTAGAAATTGCAAGAAGATGATCAATCAATTGGAAGTCATTTAAATATTAATAAATAATCGGCTCATATCTCATTTTTTTAATAATTCAATTTCTTCACTATTCTATACTCGTCTTAAATTGGTTCTCCAACCAAACACTAGTGCTGGAACATCGCGGTTATATTGAGACCATCAAAATATCAGAGAAGTCGAAGACAATGTGGACAATACCGAAGGCAAGGCAAAGCTTAGATTTGAGAGTGCTGTGTTGTGTTCAATTTCCCATCATCTGTCACCTTTCACCGTTCTGTCAGAAAATTCCAGTATGGATAGGGACATCCACGTGTTCAGCTTTAGACCTCGAATGCACAGCTGTCCTTCAACATTTGCTATATAATATAGGTAATCAAATATAGTGCACATGTCAATTCTAGACATTTGGTCAAATTGATTAAGTCTGTCATTAGGGATAACCTTCATTCGAATGTTGAATATCATATCCAGTTACTAATTCAAAGACTATGTGTTACCAGCTATACAATGTCATATTGAGCTATAGCTACGTTCAAGATTCCATCGTCTTGTCGGGCCTGAATGTGAGGTGCTGAGAGATGCTTTCCTGTGAAGTCAGTGGTTGCTTTGTAGTCGACAGACGTCGTCATTTCCTCCCACCTCAAGCATATCGCTCCAATTTATTACCTGTATATGACAGAATTCTGCTGGTGGAGTGCTAGTCCCCGATCTGTAGAGAGAGAGAAAGAGAGAGAGAGAGAGAGAGAGAATCAATGTTTCACGTCGCGTTCAGCAATATTTCAGCTATATAGCGACAATCAAACAAAATTCTAAGTATTTCAACTAAAATAAGTCAGCAACCCAGCAATCCAGAAGTCATCAACACAACACACCACAAATATGTACATACATTAATACTTTGCAAAAATTTAGAATTCTCTCGAATAACCTAGAACACAGTCTTCTTTTACCCGAGTAAAAGATATTCTAAATTAGCTGTTTGATCAAACGAATCTCTTAAAATCTTAACATCTATACAGTCGATCAGAATATGTTTCACTGTGAGATCTTCGTGGCATGGAATACATCTTGGGGCCGGCTTCTTTTAGTAAATGCCCTCTGTACATGTCATTCGACAAATATAAGTAGGCTTATTGTTTTGGTAATTTAACCGTACGACGTCGAGAATTCCAGGTTAGTTTTCCTGGGTGACGATTTTATCAAGTTTACCTCATGCAGATGTCCTCGATGCTCATCCATTAACATCGGATGAGTCATTCGTTTGAGCTGATCTGTCATCACAGCTCCCGAGCTAGCGTATCTAATTCCGCTTAAGCGGGTGTTAGGGGCTGTGTGGATACTTCATAGTCTCCACATGAACAACTGCAATTAAGACGCGGCTGAGATACTGAGGTTACGTTCGAGAATCCACCGTATTTTCGGGTCTGAATGTGAGATGCAGAGAGAAGCTTTCCTGTTGAGTCATATGATTGCTTTTTATAAAATGATTTTTGGAGAAAGGAAGAATAAATTGGTCGTCAGCGGGATTCAAACTCACGACCCCGGCTTATCGCGCCGATGCTCTACCGACTGAGCTATGACGGCCCATAGGTATTACACCCGTGGATTGTCCCTGTGATGGCCAACCTTCTCTATCGATGTTGCAATGTGCGCAACTGGCTTTATAATGAAGAAATGATATTTGGTATGGCGTATTGCTCGTCACTCAGCATATATACATATGAAATGACATATCTTGGGAAATAAAACTTATATATATTCTATATATAGGCCAACCTGTTTCGCTTTATTGGAATGGATTTGATAGTGTCTCTGACTAATAAACCACCCGTGCGGACATGTTGTGGAATTGTACCGGATCTTACTCAGTCTACTGCCTTTCAGGACTAATATCACAAGACGTGAACAGTAAATCGATTCAGACGTTCGGGAAATAGCGAAGAGGGCGATGAACGCTTCGATGATTTTATCTCACTTTTCGAGACTGTATATTGTGCCACAAATTTGCATTCCCATTCTTCAGATAGGAGATTCCAAATTCTATGGGAGCACAGATCGCTAAATAGGTATTGATCAAAGGCAACATACAAAAGAGGTGGTCAAAGATGCCGGTAAACTGGCAAGAAGTTTTATGTCCTCATATGCCAATATTCTGACTGCTATCTGAAAACAATAGAATAACTAACAATGATACCTGTGATGATTTGTATGTCAGGTCTTCAAGTTTTAATTGTAATTGTTCATGTGGATATCTGGAATGACATAACCACACATGCACGGTCCCTACCACCGGTGGATACAAGATACAATTATCCATCAATAATGTAATGCCCGACTCCATTATTTTAAAATCTGTTTAATGCTATGTTGTGTTTAAATCAATTCATTGTCAGCACTTCATGTCATTCTTACGCACTACATTTCATTGTGATAGGTGACTCACACACGCACCCCCCCCCCCCCCCTCCCCCAACCCCATATTGTGAGGACCGTATATGCAAACCCCACTCCCGATAACTTGCCTTGATAAAGTGCGTAGACAAAAGTTGGTCATACCAGCATACTCTAGCATATACTCTAGCCCTCTCCCGTATTTACAAATCTATTTACAATGAAGTCGCCTAACAACAAGCGAGGACCTAAACATGTACATCCATAAAAGCGAGGATTTGAATGCAATCATGTGTTTGTATAAGACTGAGGACTTCACAAGCACATGATAGTTTCTCTGGGTATTCTTACATTTACCAGGTTACCACATGATGAGGCGTTTACTTCATCAGGCATCCACGATGCTCATCCATTAACAGCAGATGAGTTGTTTGAGCTGATCTGTCATCACAGATCCCGAGCTAACGTATCAGTCAGGCAGCTTAGCAAATGGATGTGGACGTTCCGGACAAAAGCACCAAATTTTTCCCACATGCTACCCATTGCCTTAGCTTTCTATTTTTGATAGGAACCACTTTCGGCAGATACAGTATGGCGGCCATCTTGGATTTTCAAGATGGCCGCCATGTAAAAACCTGTATCTACCAATATCTCAGCTTCTAAATCACTTAGGATCACAATTTTGGTGTCTAACCATACATTTTCATGGTCAAGGAATACAATTATACCATTTAGGTAAGTATTATATGGTTATATTTGTTCAAAAATTGACAATTTCTAATAATTTCGTGTATTTTCAGGTTGACTAGCAAGATGGATTGGACCATGTGCTTGATCTGTCAAGAAAAGACCACAGAGCCCCTGAAATGCCCACGCGATGCACATGGAAGCAGGGACAAGTCAGAACCATACAGTTCCTTCTTGAATAACGTTAGTGCTTTCAGAATCCTGGGAACATTGCCAGTGGTGCTTAATTTTGGTGAAGACATGACTGTAGGTGAACTGGTCCAAAACCGAGGTGTGTGGCACAAAGCGTGCTGTGTCAAGTTCAGCAAAGAGAAGCTGGAGAGATCTACCAAAAAGCGAGACAGGGGTGACGCTGCGGAGAGCAGCACGTCTGGAGCGAAACGGCCTCGGCGCCAGTCGATGGACAAGATGACCTGTCTGTTTTGTCATCGAGAGGATGGACATCTTCATGAATTTAGAACACTTGGAGTCGATGAAACCATAAGACAGATGGCTACAGAGCTGCAGGAAACAGAGTTAATGGCTAGAATAGAAGGGGGCGATCTCATAGCACTCGAGGCTAAATATCATCTGCAGTGCTTAACAGCACTACGAAATCGCTACCGATCACTGGTTCGGCAACATGAGCAGGAATCGGGGGGCTCGTCTGAGGTAAAGAAAGTTAAGGCAAGAGCTCTTGTGGAGCTCTTTACTTATGTAGAAAACTGCGTGGAAGATGGGACCTTCTATTTCAAATTTTCAGTCTTACATCAGCTGTATGAACAGCGGATACGCGACCTTGGTGTTGAGAAGGAGACTAACAGAACCCAATTCAAGGAAAAAGTTCTAGCATACTTCAGACAAGCACAAGAGCAAAGTGATGGCAAAAATAAGATTTTGGTTTTTGAACAGGGTATGCAGCAGATGCTGAAGCAGGCCATGGCATGTGATTACGAAGGTGATGCACTACTGCTGGCAAAGGCTGCCAAGATAGTGCGCAAAGAGATTGTCAGCTACGAAGGGTTTCACTTTGATGGTAAATTTCCATCTGGCTGTCAACAAGGGTCAGTGCCATCTACTCTCAAGACCCTTGTGTCTATGCTGTTGAATGGTGCTGACCTGAAAGACCAAGATTCCTCGGAGTCACAGGCAAACCTCACAGTCTCTCAGACAATTCTCTTCAACTTCAAGAAACGTATGTCGTCTTCTGCTAAGTCGAGGCATTCCCTGGATAGGGAACCGCCATTGCCGCTGTACATCGGAATGAAGATTCACACAGAGACTAGGTCTAAGAAGTTGATCACACAACTGTATGACCTGGGACTCAGTGTAAGCTATGACAGAATCCTCCAGCTTGAGAGCGAGCTTGCGACTGCTGTCTGTGAGAATTTTCAGGACAAAGGAGCTGTGGTTCCTGCTCAGCTCTGTCGTGGACTGTTTACTGTTGGTGCGCTTGACAACTTGGATCACAATCCTTCCAGTACAACTGCTAAGGGTTCATTTCATGGCACGGGCATCAGTCTGTTTCAATTTCGGACTTCGTATAATTTGGGAGAAAAGCAGAATGACATCAAACTGCCTTTAGCTGATACCAAGAAGAATCACCAGTTGCCAGACACCTTCACCACTGTGCCAGCTGTGGCCTTGAAGACGGAAAAAGTGGCAGTCCCAGAAATGACAAATGCATCAACACCAAAGGAAGGACAACTGGTGGGTGCACAGTTGAAGGAGAAGAGCTGGCTGGACCGTTCTGGTCAACTGCTAAAGAAAGATGAAGTTGAAAAAGGTGACATTGTTGCCTGGTCAGCATTCCATGCTTCCATGCAAAAAACGGATGCAACAGCAGATATGCACACTACACTTACCCAGCTCTTGCCCCTTTTCTATGAGAAGGCAGCTACGGCAGCTATGATCAAGCATGGAATGAATGTGCTGCATTCGGCTACAGAATTCCTCAATCCTGGACAGATACCAGTTATAACCTTTGATGCACCACTCTATGCTCTTGCCAAATTCATACAATGGAACTGGCCTGGCACTCATGGGGAGGATAAGTTCATAGTAATGTTTGGTGGCCTGCACATAGAGATGGCGATGTGGAGAACGTATGGTGACTACTTGGAGGGATCCGGATGGACCAATGCACTGACACAAGCAGAAATTGCGTCATCAGGCACCGCCGACTCTTTTCTGAAGGCCTCACATCTCACCAGAACAAGGCACGCTCACCAGGTGACAGCTTTGGCCCTGGCAAAGCTCCAGGAGGATGCTTTCCTGCACACTGAAGGAGCACACAATGATAAAACCAAGGAGGCATGGAAGCAGGAAATGATACAGAAGAGTCCTACATTCCAGTACTGGGATACAGTTCTCAATATGGAACTCCTGGGTCTCATCTTCATCAGATCACACCGCGAGGGGAATTTTCCTTTGTATGTTGAAAGCCTGAAGGCCTTGGTTCCATGGTTTTTCGCTCTTGACCACCACAATTATGCACGGTGGATTCCAATACACATCCGAGACATGGAGAGCCTTCCTACACCCATTCTCAAAGAGTTCGAGGAGCACAGTCACTGGGTCATCTGTAAATCCACCAACAGATTCTCGGCCATCCCAATCGACCAAGCCCATGAACAAAATAATGCAGCGGTCAAGGGTTCTGGGGGTGCAGTCGGTCTGACTGAGAATCCTTCAGCATTCAGGAAATGGATGGTCTCAGGGCCTGAACAAGCAAGGTTACTGACGGAGTTTGAAGAGGACTACCTCACAAAAGAAAAAGACTCAGAATGTGGTTATCACCATGAAGAGGGATTTGCCACACAGAGAAGTTTCAAGGAACAGGCGGTGTGTCTGGCTCAGGCCCTCAATGAGCTGGGGAACCCTTTCCTTGATGACAGTGATGAGTTATTGGCTCTAGACACACGGAATGTTTTGGATGGATCTGTGGTGAACACGGTGCGAACAGTTCATAGTCTAGGAAAAGATCAGTATGCCAGATACTACAAAGAAGTGATAACTGACCGCACACGCTCCATTCATGAGCCTATTAAGAAGAACGCCCTTCCTCTCTTCAGTTGTCCACGGCCAAAAGCCAAGTCAAAACAAGCTGGAAAGATCTCCTTACTCAAAAATGATGTGGCTCTGTTCTCTCACTTGTACATCGTGATGCAGTACAGGGTCAGTGACATGAGTACGTTCTTCAGCCATGAGAACCATCCTTTCGCCCCTTCACTATCTGATGATGGAAAATTGCGCTTGGGAAAGAAATCTGATTTGCTGAACCTTCTGGCCAGGGACACCCAGAATGAACCTCTTGACTCCATTGACGTGAAGCTTCTTGATGGAGCTGCTGTGGTGCACTTGCTCCCAACTACCAACATTGTGACATTTGATGAGTATGCTGATCAGGTCTTTGTTCCACACATCTTTAAACAACTAGAAAACTCCAAAAGAGTTGATATCGTATGGGACACATACATCCGAAGCAGCATCAAAGAATCCACTAGAGAAAAACGAGGAAAAGGTGTTCGGAGAAAGGTTGCGGGTAAGAACAAGCTCCCAGGAAACTGGGCTGACTTCCTGCATGATACGACCAATAAACAGGAACTGTTTGCATTCCTTTCGAACAAGATTGCCACTGTGGATTGCCCCGAAGACAAGGAAATCATCATAACATCTGGTGCCACCGCTATTCTTCGAGGAACCGATAGATCCATGGCATCATGTGATCATGAGGAAGCGGACACCAGACTGCTGATTCACTTGCAGGATGCCCTTTTGAATGGCTGTACCAAATGTCTGGTGCGCACTGTTGACACAGATGTAGTGGTGATCCTCATTGGCAAATTCCATCACCTGATCACCCTGTGCCAAGAGGTAAGCATTTGGGTTGCCTTTGGCACAGGCAAGAACTTTACATTTTATCACATCAATGCCATCTACGAAAATCTGGGTAGGGAGAAATCTCTATCCCTGCCCGTCTTCCACAGTTTCACGGGATGTGATACCACATCTGCATTCTTTGGAAAAGGCAAGAAGTCAGCATGGGAGGCATGGAACTGCTATCACGATGTAACAGAAGCCTTTACCTACATGGCACTCCATCCTCACACAGCAGTAGAGATTGATGCTCAACATTTCCAGTTGCTGGAACGCTTCACCGTTATCTTGTATGACAAGACCAGTGACCTGCGTCATGTGGATGAAGCCAGAAAAGAGCTGTTTTGCCAGAAGGGAAAGACAATGGAGAGACTTCCCCCAACCCAGGATGCACTATTGCAGCACTCTAAGCGAGTTGCGTATCAGGCTGGAATATGGTGCACCAGTGAGCAGACTGAACAACGTGCACCTACTCCAGAAGGCTGGGGCTGGACTCTCGATGAGGACAGCCAGTCGTGGGTTCCTGTATGGAACATCTTACCTGTGGCCTCCAAAGCTTGCAGTGAACTGGTTAAATGTAGCTGCAAGAGTCAAGCTGGATGTGGCGCTAGGTGCGCATGCAGAAAGGCACGTTGGAAGTGCACGGAACTCTGCAGTTGCCACTGCGAGAAATAAGACTAGCGTCAATTGCATGCCCAGTGGTGTGTTATGACAATATACTGTCACATTCAGAGTTGATATAGTTACAGTCCATCCAGTATTTTTGTATGGTTTATCTTTTGGTGTTAAGAAAACATCTGCGGCTTTTCTAAATGGTATAATTGTATTCCGTGACCCTGAAAATGTGTGTTTAGACACCAAGCTTGTGATCCTAAGTGGCTTAGAAGCTGAAATATTGGTAGATATGGGTTTTTACATGGCAGCCATTTTGAAAATCCAAGATGGCCGCCATACTGTATTTGGAGGAAGTGGTTCCTATCAAAAATGGAAAGCTAAGGCCATGGGTAGCATGTGGGGAAAAAATGGTGCTTTTGTCCGGAACGTCCACATCCATCTGAAATCCAGCCGTAAGCTGCCTTAAGCCGGTGCTAGGGGCCGTGTGGATGCTTCATAGTCTCCACATGAACAACTGCAATAAAAGCGCGGCTGAGATACTAAGGCTACGCTCGAGAATCCAACGTATTCTCGAGTCTGAATGTTAGGTGCCGAGGGAAGCTTTCCTGTAGACTCATATGGTTGCTTTGTAGTCGCCAGACGTCGTCAGTTTTTGCATATCGTTCCAATTCTCGATAATACCGTGTTTACATGTAATTATTAAACACAATATTAAAAGGGTTGTGGAAAACGATGCCGATGTACTGACAAGAAGTAAAATGACCCCACAGACATATACAATGACTGCATATTTCTAAAACATGTAAAAGAACGAAAAGTGATCCTTGTGATGATTTGTATCCCAGCCACGCTTTCATTGTATCTATTCATGTGAACATATTGAATCGACATGACCACACGGCCCCCAGCACCGGCTTGAGCGGTACTAGATACAAATATTTCAGAGCCATGATGTGACAGCCCTATCAAGGCATCTGTTGGAAAATGATTAACTATGTGAACGCCAGATAGTACAAAACGGCACAAACGCGGGAGTATTTATTGAATGCAAATTCTTATTTAGAACAAATACCTGTGAGTTCCGACGCCAACCAAGCGCTTCCTTCTCCACCATGTTTACAAGTAAAAAAACTTCAATCACAATGATTTGTACAGAGGGCAAGCCTCGGGAACGAAACGTCCACCAGCAGAATCTCACCGTAACGTCCACCAGCAGAATCTCACCGTAACGTCCACCAGCAGAATCTCACCGTAACGTCCAGCAGCAGAATCTCACCGTAACGTCCACCAGCAGAATCTCACCGTAACGTCCACCAGCAGAATCTCACCGTTACGTCCACCAGCAGAATCTCACCGTAACGTCCACCAGCAGAATCTCACCGTAACGTCCACCAGCAGAATCTCACCGTAACGTCCACCAGCAGAATCTCACCGTAACGTCCACCAGCAGAATCTCACCGTAACGTCCACCAGCAGAATCTCACCGTAACGTCCACCAGCAGAATCTCACCGTAACGTCCACCAGCAGAATCTCGCCGTATACAGGTGACAATTAAGCGCAACATTAATACCGCGGTCTTCACGATAATACCCTATTTCATATTTGATAAGGAGGGCTTTATTAGTTATGTCGTCGATTATGGACTCCGAACTTCTTTAATGGACTACGTACGAAAAGTCACCCGGAAAAAGGGAATTCGATCTTCCAGTCTGGTTAAACTCCCTTATTTCGCGAAAGCTTGAAAATCTGTGTTCAGTTTTCTGATTGGGTGTGAGACCAACCAGTGAAGCTGATATCGTTTGATATACAAGCGACAAAATTATGAAATTATAGTATGTGTTAGCAAGCTAAATTTTGCAACACACAATAAAATATATTTCAAATAAGCGTGATTTGATTTTTACAGCATGATTTGTCAATCTGGCCTATTCTACGAGCGTTGGTTGGTCAAAATGAGCTAAGACATGTGCTCGCCTTGAAGAATATAGTCCAAGATTCTAATGTTAACATATTAAGGAGGATTATGGCAAAATAAAGAGTCGAAATATTGAGTCAAAATGAGCCTTACGTTTTTCGGAGTTACGGTACTCTTATAGAAGAACCCACACTCAATTTTTGTGAGGGAAAATAGCATGGACACTTCGTCCTGTATTGGCAACAACCGAAGAATAATTTACCCTATACCAGCTGCAACCCAAGACAGTATACATATTAGGAAAGATATTACAATCCTGGCTTCATTCCGGGCGGTAGCCACTTGTGAAAGATTCGATGGAAAACCCGACTTTTGGAGTAATACAAAACCAAATCGTTATTTTGATCAATAGGGCACTTGTGGCTTACTGGGTCAGTATATGACGAGTTGGTGTGACGAATATCCCACAAACATATCAATCACACGATCGACATCTTATGTTTGTTTTCCCATCACAGGTCTTTAGGGGAATCAAATGAATCAATCAAGGACCACTGTAAAGACATATACGAATATTAACACAAAACTGTGCGATGTGCAAGGTGGAAGTCCAACAATATCAAAGGGTAGTTTCTGATTGGAATTTTTTTGTGAGAACGGATTGTTCGCATGCCACGGTTGTGGATTACATCTGTGTTTAGATCTTTCCAAATACAAAGCCGAAAATAAATCCACATATCGAATTTCTCGTTCACAATATTCATGTGAGTTCCGGTAACATCATATACCAAGAGCGGAAATTGTCAGAACGATAGCCATTCCAAAGCTCGTTCCGTTTCATTCACCAAACGCTATACTGACGATCGCATCGCCTTGGATAAGCTCTTAAAGTGACTTGGTGAAGGATATATACCCGCTCAATCGACCTGGAGGAAACTACTTCCTAAAACGGTAAAGGATTTACTCTCACGCTCACTCTAGGACAGGAAAGACGATTACAATTTTGACACAAATAACTATCCATTTCAGGATAGCAATATTCCAGGATGACCTGCATTACAAGAATTCCACCTTGGGGGAGTTACATGGAGTTATTAATTCTTCTGAACCTCTATTATGACTTATCTGTAGGAACATAAATTATGTAAGAGCATTTCTCTAACTCTATTATTAAGAAATGTAGGATGAGATAAAACAGTGAATATATGGTGAATATATGGTGGTTACATATTTGACCAAGTACAATGTCAGAAGGATTGGGTACAGACGTGAAAGTTTGGTTCAAAATGGAAATTCGCCCAAAATGTTTCAGTCCGTCACGCCTAAACTAAAAAATATTGGGTCAAATCGACCCTGTCCTAAGTTATGACATCTACGAGGTACTAAGGATCTTCCATGTTAGTTTCAAAGTTGGCCATCAAATAGTAACCGAATTATGGGCCGGACAAGTATACTGATGTTATGGATATAAAGGGTCATAACTAGATGCGGAGATTTCGATCAAATAGTAGCCGAGAGATCGTAATACGAACGGACATTCCTATATACCCCTGTAAATAGAGATGGCATAAATATAGAGAGCAGAGAAATATAAACCTTTGGAAGAGGGTAGAAATTAGGATTCACCTCAATATCACACTACTATGATCGACTCTTAAAACCGACAGAGACATTGAGCTTACAGTCGTCGCCGAATGGCTTAACCTTGTTAAAACTTTACAAAGATTGTTGATGATATCCGCCACACTATCGCCTGCAGTACACATATTACAGAGGAATATAAAAATCCGCACTCAATTTATTGAGCGGAAATAACATGGAGACGTCATCCTGCATTGGCCATAAGGAGTAACTAACCCTTTAACAGTTGTAACCAAGAAGGTACATACTACAATCTTTGATTATTATAAGACCGCATGGTAACCCAAATCTGAACAATACGGCACTGGTGAATTATCCGGGCCTGTGGCTTGGTCTGACGAAAATTACACAAGCCGGAGAGCACACATCCCAATGTCTTCGAGCCTTTTCCACAAATACATCGATCGCTGTACATCAAAATATTATGTTTGTTTTCCCGTCACAAGTCGAGAGCATTGACGGGACCAATCAAGTACAACTATGAAGATCGATGAAGATGTGTCTGTTATGTGAAAGCCTAACTATAAATCCAAAGAGATGGTTCTGCTTGGAAAGTTTTGTGAGAAGGATGTTAGTAGTAGTATAAGGTGATTTAAAGTCGCATTGACCTCTTTGCACTTAAACTTGAGGGGTAACTCGTGATTTCCCTAAAGAATCCGACAGGGAGCGCCACCAGCTCAAGGCATGTACTGACATCATTCTCAAAGAGAGCCGTGTCTACCCGCGGGAGACCAAAGCGACTCTCATGTAAACTGGTGACATTTTTGAATCTCCAATCTCAAAGCGAGGCAGCATGACATCATTCTCAAAGCGAGCCGTGTCTACCCGCGGACTACTTCCTGTATTAGATAACTCGCTTTCACGGCCAAGTATACATACCGACAATAATTTGTTCGCGATTGATATGCTCCGAAACGGAAAGAGTCATTTCCCAATTATATAGCCCACGTTATGTTTAGCAATTCGCTTCTAACTCGGCGGAGTCAGCAGGTCAGTGACACGCCAGATAATCATACGCCGCCTACTCACCCCCCAAATTTTGGGGGGATGGCTCCCATTTACGCGTGAGACTCTTTCTCGCAGTAGGGAGTCTCGCGAGACGAGAATGGTACTGACATGTTATGGATTGCATCAGCATTGGCTGTGTGCCAAGTTTTGACCACTATAGTTCGGTTAACCTTTGACCGTGTATTCCTCCGCGGTCATGCGGTCATGTCTGGCGGTGATGCGGTCGCCTCCGCGGAGAAAAAGTAGTCCCCAGAATTCAAATACGCTGCATGGTCCGATTGGGTCGAGTGAGGTATCAGAGTGAAGCATTCGTGAAGGGGCATCTGATGGGCTGGGTGTGGGGTTGAAATAGCGTCATTCTGCGCATGCGCGGTGGACCAAGGGTATGGAAATAAACGTTTTAGGATATAGGGGAGCCACTAATGGTCCGATGGGGTCGAGTGAGGTATCAATGTGAAGCATTCGTAAAGGGGCATCCGGCGGGTGGGTGTGGGGTTGGAATATCGGCATTCTGCGCATGCGCAGTGGACCAAGGGTATGGAAATAGACGTTTTGGGGTCTGGGGGAGCCACTAATGGTCCAGTTATAATAATAATAATAATAATAATAATAATAATGATCTTTCTTTACCCTCGGTAGCCAGTTTGGCTATAAGCCAATCTTCCACTGGGCCGAGCACATTCATACACAGAAACACATCTCACAATCATACATCTGGTTTTGCGGTGTGGGAGGAAAGCCGGAGTACCCGGAGGGAAACCCACGAGCACGGCCTGGGACCAGAAACCCAATCTCACATACGACCGAGTCGACGCCATGCGGAATCGAACCCGGGCCGCATTGGTGAGAGTCCGAGATGTTAACCACTGGACTAACCGTCAATTGGGTCATATGAGGTATCAATGTGAAGCATTCGTAAAGGGACATCCGACGGGTGGGTGTGGGGTTGGAATAGCGTCATTCTGCGCATGCGCGGTGGACCAAGGGTATGAAAATAGACGTTTTGGGATCTAGGGGAGCCCCTATTGGTCTGATTGGGTCGAGTGAGGTATCAATGTGAAACCTATGTGAGGGGGCATCCGATGGGCTGGCTGCGGGGTTAAAATATCGGCATTCTGCGCATGCGCGGTAGACCAAGGGTATGGAAATAGACGTTTTCGGGTCCTTGTGGGCCACTATTGGTCCTATGGAGTCGTATGAGGTATCAATGTGAAGCACACATGAGGGGGCATCCGCCTGGACTAGTGTCTCGGCCGTTGTCAACATTCTGCGCATGCGCAGACAGGGAATTGTAGGAAAAGGGTATGGAAATACACGTTTTGGGGTCTGGATGGGCCACTAGTGGTCCTATGGAGTCGTATGAGGTATCAAAATGAAGCCTGTGTGAGGGGGCATCCGGCGGGATGGGTGTGACGTGGAACTGACGTCATTCTGCGCATGCGCAGTAGACCAAGAGTATGGAAATAGACGTTTTGAGGTCGAGGTGGGCCACTATTGGTCCTATGGAGTCGTATGAGGTATCAATGTGAAGCATTCGTGAAGGAGCATCTGACTGGGTGGATGTGGGGTAGGAATATCGTCCTTCTGCGCATGCGCGGTGGACCAAGGGTATGGAAATAGACGTGTTGGGGTCTGGGTGGGCCACTAGTGGTCCTACGGAGTCGAATGAGGTATCAATGTGAAGCCTATGGGAGGGGCATCTGTTCAACATTCTGCGCATGCGCAGACAGGAAATTGTGCGAAAAGTGCATTGGAATGAACGTTTTAGGATCTGGGGGAGCCCCTAATGGGCCGATGGAGCCGTATGAGGTATCAATGTGAAGCCTATGTGAGGGGGCACCCGCCTGGACTAGTGTCTCGGCCGTTGTCTACATTCTGCGCATGCGCAAACAGGGAATTGTGAGCAACGCCCGCCAACGCCAAGCTCAACGCTTCAACGCCCTGGTGAATTAGCCCAAAAGCTCTGATTTTCATGGAATTGTCACTAATTCATTAAATGCAGTGACGCCCGTCAACGTCCGCCTTAACGCCCTAGCATAACGCCTTGACGACATGATATAGACAGATGAGAGAACAACAACAACAAGGATGAGAGAACAACAACAACAACGAGTTTTTTTCATATAGTTTATTATTCCCTCCACCATAACATACCCACGCTGGGGGAGTCGCGTTGTGTATGTTTACAATTCAAGAATACTCTTGTCCAATCAGAGACCGCCATTTTGTCCTGCCATATTCGTTCTTGCCCGTTAGATGTATTCTCGGCTGCACTTGTCCAATCAGAAGCCGTCCTTAAGAAAGTCCCATCTTCGGCCCTGTTCGCTCTCATCCGTTTGTTCTAATCGTCGTCGGTCAGCCCTGGATATTTGTCGGGCAGCATATCCTGAAACAGTTGTTTGCGCATTCTTATCGCATTTTCCAGGGCCTCGGTGGGTGGTAACCCCATAGCCTCTTCCAAGTGACGCTTGGTCTTCATGATGGACCTGTGCGTGGGGTCGCCTTTCATTTCAAGCGGTAGTAAGGTATACTGTTCATAGATCGCCATGGCTGTTTTCCTGATGCGGGGCCGCATTTCGGTGTACGCCTGTTGTAAGTTATCCTGTCCCGCGTCCTCGATCGCTTCAGCGTGAGTATTGATAGCTGCTGTCACAATACGATCTCAGAAGGTAGGTTCTGCCTCACTTTCCTGGGATGTAGGCTGACTATCTGAGGTCAAGCTCTCCATATCAGTAGATAGACTGTCAGCAATCTTGGATTCGGTATCAGTCGATACACTCTCATCGATCTCTGTATCAGCATCCGATTCAACGGACTCCTCGGCGTCTTCAATCCCATGTATATTTTTCTGGTGTCGCATCATATCGTAATGTCTGGTGAACGTGCGTTCACACTCAGAACAAGTATAAGCCATGTTGACGGTTGAACGTCGACTGTGCGTGTTTTGGGAATACACTCGCTTTCATAGACAGTAACGCCCGCCAATGCCCACTGTTACGCCTTAACGCCTAATATGTACGCCTTGACGCTCGTCTCAACGCTTTAACACACTTTCTTAACGCTTTAACGTCGTTTAATGATGCGTTCAAACAAATGTTGCTTTTGTGCTATTGCTCTGACATACGCCGCTTTCCAGTTCATGCCCGAGGTTTTCAACATCGACGCTGTTCTTTCGATTTCCATATGGACTGGGTCCTTGTCCAACAATTTCATATGGGTCACGAGGTCGACATACTGCTGACGTAAAGCCCGTCGTAGTCTGGGTGCCAATCTGTTATGGGCTAAAATTGCGGCTTCTTTTTTCGAATATCCTTTGTGTTGAAACTTGTTTTCTGTGGCCCTCAACGTCTCGCCCATCTCGGCGTCCATACTTTCTTTGAACAAATCCTTCCATAGCCTCGAGTTCACATTATGTTCATTCCCTTGTACGGGTACGGGTTGGGCCTTCACGGTTGGGTGATATTCCGGGACTGATGGTATGAAGCGGACCCGCTGTATGGGGGTGGGTTGCTGCTGCTCTGCCAGGAGTGGACTCGGCGGATGGTGTAGGGGTATATGATGTTGCGGTGATTCCTCGCCGGGTAACAGGTGGGTCGTCAGCCGACGATCTTCGGGGGTATGGGCTTTTAAATCTACGAACAGGTAGCCGTACGGACGACTTGTCGCCTCTTGAAACGCCTGCATGAAATGGTCGATGTTCTGAGGACAAATTCGACTACCAAACACACGGATTTGTGCTCTGTCAATGGGATTGGAGAACAACACAAAGTATTGGCAGTTCAAGGCAGTATCCCTGGACGCCTTCCCTTGAGGAAAGAGATCCTGGGTCAGCTAGATGACGGACAGATTCCGATGATGGGATCCTTTAGTAAACAAGTCGGCGACGTGTGAATTGTCCCTGGCCGCACTCATCAGATCATCTAGCACTACCACGTTGGTCTGCTCGAGGTCAAAGTAATACGGTTCGTTTATGTCGTGGGGAATCCCTGGGACGAAGCTCACATTCTGTAACCTTGTAGTTTCGCAGGCGGGCTGCCATTGGCTATAACACCAAACAACACGTGTCGGAGCTGGGATTGCCACACCTGCCTCTAAGAACTTCATCATCCAGGACGTCTTTCCACATGCCGTAGGGCCGCTCACCGTCATCGTATAGGGATGCTCTACTGCTCTTGTTGGACCTATAGCGGGACTCGGCTGTGTCTCTTGGTTGTGTTTGCGTTGAATGTGCCTGAGCATACTATCGCGACGAGAGAAGGTTCTCTGACAGAACGTACACGTACACGACATGTTCATCAGTCGACCATTACATATGGACTGATGATGGACACATGTTCATTCCTATATTTACAGACTCTACCACCACCACACACACCACCACCAACTCCACCAACACCACCGCCACACACCACCAACACCACCACCAACGCCACCACCAACGCCACCAACGCCACCACCAACGCCACCACCGGGCGTTGACGGGCGTCAACGCCCGGTGGTGGTGGTGGTAGCCCCCGTGTGGCAGAGCTCTTGGATCGGAGCTCTCGGAGCTCAAAGCTTGCGGAGCTCAGAGCTCGGAAACGACGTCATCGCAGGCATGCGCGTGTACCTGTGCTGCACCCTGTACCCTATAGCCCGTGGGGAATAGGGTACACCAGGGTGCGGGTGCAGCACAGGTACACGCGCATGCCTGTCTGATGAACGCACGTTCACCAGACATTACGATATGATGCGACACCAGAAAAATATACATGGGATTGAAGACGCCGAGGAGTCCGTTGAATCGGATGCTGATACAGAGATCGATGAGAGTGTATCGACTGATACCGAATCCAAGATTGCTGACAGTCTATCTACTGATATGGAGAGCTTGACCTCAGATAGTCAGCCTACATCCCAGGAAAGCGAGGCAGAACCTACCTTCTGGGATCGTATTGTGACAGCAGCTATCAATACTCACGCTGAAGCGATCGAGGACGCGGGACAGGATAACTTACAACAGGCGTACACCGAAATGCGGCCCCGCATCAGGAAAACAGCCATGGCAGTCTATGAATAGTATACCTTACTATCGCTTGAAATGAAAGGCGACCCCACGCACAGGTCCATCATGAAGACCAAGCGTCACTTGGAAGAGGCTATGGGGTTACCACCCACCGAGGCCCTGGAAAATGCGATAAGAATGCGCAAACAACTGTTTCAGGATATGCTGCCCAACGAATATCCAGGCCTGACCGACGCCGATTAGAACAAACGGCTGAGAGCGAACAGGGCCGAAGATGGAATTTTCTTAAGGACGGATTCTGATTGGACAAGTGCAGCCGAGAATACATCTAACGGGCAAGAACGAATATGGCAGGACAAAATGGCGGTCTCTGATTGGACAAGAGTATTCTTGAATTGTAAACATACCCAAGGCGACTCCCCCAGCGTGGGTATGTTATGATGGAGGGAATAATAAACTATATGAAAAAAACTCGTTGTTGTTGTTGTTCTCTCATCCTTGTTGTTGTTGTTCTCTCATCTGTCTATATCATGGCGTCAAGGCGTTATGCTAGGGCGTTAAGGCGGACGTTGACGGGCGTCACTGCACTTCCAATGAATTAGTGACAATTCCATGAAAATCAGAGCTTTTGGGCTAATTCACCAGGGCGTTGAAGCGTTGAGCTTGGCGTTGGCGGGCGTTGCTCACAATTCCCTGTTTGCGCATGCGCAGAATGTAGACAACGGCCGAGACACTAGTCCAGGCGGGCGCCCCCTCACATAGGCTTCACATTGATACCTCATACGGCTCCATCGGCCCATCAGGGGCTTCCCCAGATCCTAAAACGTTCATTCCAATGCACTTTTCGCACAATTTCCTGTCTGCGCATGCGCAGAATGTTGAACACGGACGACACACTAGTCCAGGCAGATGCCCCTCCCATAGGCTTCACATTGATACCTCATTCAACTCCGTAGGACCACTAGTGGCCCACCCAGACCCCAAAACGTCTATTCCCATACCCTTGGTCCACCGCGCATGCGCAGAATGACGATATTCCTACCCCACATCCACCCAGTCAGATGCTCCTTCACGGACTCCATAGGACCAATAGTGGCCCACCTCGACCTCAAAATGTCTATTTCCATACTCTTGGTCTACTGCGCATGCGCAGAATGACGTCAGTTCCACGTCACACAGGCTTCACTTTGATACCTCATACGACTCCATAGGACCACTAGTGGCCCATCCAGACCCCAAAACGTGTATTTCCATACCCTTTTCCTACAATTCCCTGTCTGCGCATGCGCAGAATGTTGACAACGGCCGAGACACTAGTCGAGGCGGATGCCCCCTCATGTGTGCTTCACATTGATACCTCATACGACTCCATAGGACCACTAGTGGCCCACAAGGACCCGAAAACGTCTATTTCCATACCCTTGGTCTACCGCGCATGCGCAGAATGCCGATATTTCAACCCCACAGCCAGCTCATCGGACGCCCCCTCACATAGGTTTCACATTGATACCTCACTCGACCCAATCAGACCAATAGGGGCTCCCCTAGATCCCAAAACGTCTATTTCCATACCCTTGGTCCACCGCGCATGCGCAGAATGACGCTATTCCAACCCCACACCCACCCATCGGATGCCCCTTTACGAATGCTTCACATTGATACCTCATATGACCCAATTGGACCATTAGTGGCTCCCCTAGACCCCAAAACGTCTATTTCCATACCCTTGGTCCACTGCGCATGCGCAGAATGCCGATATTCCAACCCCACACCCACCCGCCGGATGCCCCTTTACGAATGCTTCACATTGATACCTCACTCGAACCCATCGGACCATTAGTGGCTCCCCTATATCCTAAAACGTCTATTTCCGTACCCTTGGTCCACCGCGCATGCGCAGAATGACGCTATTTCAACCCCACACCCAGCCCATCAGATGCCCCTTCACGAATGCTTCACTTTGATACCTCACTCGACCCAATCGGACCATGCAGCGTATTTGAATTCTGGGGACTACTTTTTCTCCGCGAGGCGACCGCATCACCGCCAGACATGACCGCATCACCGCGGAGGAATACAAGGTCAAAGGTTAACCGAACTATAGTGGTCAAAACTTGGCACACAGCCAATGCTGATGCAATCCATAACATGTCAGTACATGTATGGGCAGCCATTCATGTCAAAATTAGCAATTACAAAAGGTAAAGCCAAACTCAGAAAAGACAGCATATCTTACAATGTACACTGTAGTCTTAAACGCATTTTATATTCCTGCAAATAAAAAACCCTTAACT
>JAVTVY010026655.1:0-10357 GCA_036873755.1 Hanleya hanleyi | reverse complement strand
AACGTAGGATAAAGGTATTTATGAGTTACTGGTTAAGCATGGACGAATTGAGGTAGTCTATAGGTGTTTCAAACGTATCTATCAAAATATATTTTGTGTTGAACACTTAAACCCCTAGATTAATGTAATTTATTACAGTGCCTCTATGCCTCGAATTAGCCTGTTTCCTGTGCATAGAAAAACTTTAGAGAAAATTAGGCCTGCTGTTTTCACTGTTTATATACCTTCAATATAGTGATGTAATAGACATTGTGTGTGTATTGTTTTGCCATGGTGATTTCAGCCATGTTTTCATATAAGGCAGGAGTTTTTAACGGCTCAACTGTAATTAACCTGCTCTCATCATATTATGTTATGCGTTAGTTTATTACATCGTATGTGCTAAAGCCTATATTAAGTTGTTACAACCTCACGTAACACATAAAAACCGTATATCAACCCTGAGTAAAGATGAAAGTAAAATGTTTGCTCAGTCGTGTAATATTTCACACCTTACATGTTTTTGTTATTTTTACACTTGCAGTAAAATGGGCGAGCTGGGAATGATCAACATCGAGTTATTTAAAGTCAGCTTTGGTTTCTGGGAATGTATTTACTAAAGCATTATTTCTTGTAAATAAGGCGTATAATGTTGTCAAAGGGTGGAATCAGTTTTAATTTGGTGGCAATAATAATAAAATATTTTCCACCCAAATGTTGGCAAAGACCGGCATTCGTTCAAATATGTATATGGAATTCTAATATTTAGTCAAGTTCAAGCGTCAGATCTGACATTCAATTTTCAACCGTCTATCAAAGAATTTCCGCATCAATATCGTATGACAGTTATAGCACTAATTCAAAATGTGTATGAACATATATGATGGTTTCCTACAAGCGAAAAACGGTCAACAGTTTTCAATGATGCCAGCAAGACATGACGATGTTCTATACAAGACATGACGATGTTCTATACAAGACATGACGATGTTCTATACATACAATCATAATCACTGACCATTATTCTTTATCAGAATGAATTTTCAAGTCGTTTTCCAGACTATGTATCTCAGTCACGCTCTGATTGTGATTGTTCATTTGAATACCATGGAAATACATGTTCAGCTGATCAGCTGCTGGATTGTGTATTGTCACTTTGCCCTATCTAAATCTAACAGGGTATTTCAATTTTTTACTTATGTATTATATATTTCCAGTATTCAAACAAAGTGTCAATAATCCTAGAATAGTGTATAATTTGGCAAATATTACATAAAATATGCCAGCTATCACCAGTTCAAAATAGTCTCCAGGGTTAATATATAAGGCAAAGTGAAATTATACAACCCAGTAGCCGATCTGCTGAAATCACTGGTGGTCAGTGAACAGACAGGCTCTCCTTTGTTAGCTCAATAGTGTACAACTGAGCCATTGCAATGTACGACAAAAACGTCTCGCAAATTGTTTCACCAATTAGCAATCTATATACTGAGTTCACGTTTAAGAACGTCGCCGAGATTTTTAAATCTTCACAAAAGTGCCACTCCATCACAGAATCAACTCACGTTTATTTACAACCAGACGCATATATATTTTTTTTATTTCGGCATAACGTCTTTGGTTGTTTGAATATTGAACTATTGATATTACATATCATATCTGAAGCGTACGTGTTCTTTATACAGGGTCCTGGAACAAGACTCTTAGAAGACAAAGAGACAGAGAATGCCCCATTGTATAGGGTCTCCTATGTATATATCGTAGTATATAAGAAATAAAACTACACAAAATGTAGAGTTAGAGCTAAACTGAATATTGCTCTGCTAAACCGGTTTCGTCCATTTTATGGACTTTTCAATAGCAATGTATATATATATAATGAGACAGGGGTTTCCGGGACAAGTGTCAGGTTAGGGGTAGAGAGTATAGCGTGTTGTGGGTCTCCTATTGCCTATATTATATAATATAGTATATATATATATATATATAATGAGGCAAGGGTTTCCGGGACAAGTGTCAGGTTAGGGGTAGAGAGTATAGCGTGGTGTGGGTCTCCTATTGCCTATATTATATAATATAATATATATATATATATATATATAATGAGGCAAGGGTTTCCGGGACAAGTGTCAGGTTAGGGGTAGAGAGTATAGCGTGGTGTGGGTCTCCTATTGCCTATATTATATAATATAATATATATATATATATAATGAGGCAAGGGTTTCCAGGACAAGTGTCAGGTTAGGGGTAGAGAGTATAGCGTGTTGTGGGTCTCCTATTGCCTATATTATATAATATAGTATATATATATATATATATAATGAGGCAAGGGTTTCCGGGACAAGTGTCAGGTTAGGGGTAGAGAGTATAGCGTGGTGTGGGTCTCCTATTGCCTATATTATATAATATAATATATATATATATATATATATAATGAGGCAAGGATTTCCGGGACAAGTGTCAGGTTAGGGGTAGAGAGTATAGCGTGGTGTGGGTCTCCTATTGCCTATATTATATAAGAACGATACATTGTTATATAGGAACACTATATTGTATATTGCTTGTGATATTTAGCCTGTTTAACAGTTTCATCTCTCATTGTGTAACACTCTTCGACGTAAAACGTTCTCTGGAAAAGTTTTACGATTTGATCAGGGTATGTGATATTCGCCTCGATGTTTATTTTTGATGAAATGAATGGCTCATGGAATAACGATTTTATTTTTGCATAGCTACGCAAATTGCCGTTTCCTATTCCACGTGCCGTTCTATGAAAACATTGAAAATCGATAAGGAAATGATCACATTTGTTGGCCTCGCTTTATGGCAAGAAAGTGGCACGTGTATTTGTTTGGCAGTGAAGAAGCGTCTTTGATCAAAGATCGCTTGTTTACCGAAATTTTGATCTCTGTTCCGTGTTTGCGGAATGAGCTGTTCAAGATCTGACGAGCAGTTGAACATTTGAGACTTCATCCTCCGGCATCTTTGTGTATATGCTGATACAAGTTGTTCATTACGCTCATATACCAGCTTGTGTTATCATGTTTCTTACTCTTCTTGGGGAACAAGGACAATAAGGGATGAAGTGAGGCAAGTTGGTATATGAGCGTGGTTGTTTATATGGACTCGATATACTTCATTTTATATATCCTAATCCATGTATAATTTCTGTTAAACCATGCTTTGCAATAAGTTAACTAAATATAAGGTGCGCGGGACAACGATTTCACGTACATTGTACACATGGAATCATGCATTTACTTATACTGTATGCACAATATATTTTCGATACGGCTTGCTTTTGTCAAGAAAAGCAAAATATATTCGAGGATACATTAGAAATGATTCCATGTTTGTCAGCAGATGACAGTAGTAGTTGTACCATATTGCTGTCTAAAATTACGACATAAAAACTTGATACGACATCACAATATTGTGTTTATCATTTTATGTTTCTGCATTCCTATGTTTCTGTAAAGTACGTGTTGATTTGTTTTGTCAAGTTTATACCCCTTGGTGCGAAGTATGAAACCAATGTTTGATAATAACTCTACCAGGCGGCGGGGAAGGGGGGCACCCCCACCCCTCCTCACCCACCCCCACCCCTACAAAATTTCAGTCTCCGGAACGACAAACACTTGAGAGCTGATACTCCGTGACTTTGTAACTTATCATACTGTGGTCACTTCGAGCCTTTTTGCATAATCCCCCTGCGCAGAAAATCATAGATAAATTCAAAATGGCGACCATGTGGGGTACCAGAAAAGTGATTTTTCGCTTTTCTTCTTCCAAATTCCTGCTTTTCTGGGAGGAAAAGTGGGAAAAGCTATTTTATTTTACATCGTTATTCACAAGATGATTTAAATTGAAAAAACCCCGAAACATCTCACCAAAATATCGTCCAAAAAATGCCTTTTATGAAAAAGATGATTTAGCGACGTGTGTCGACCAGCAGGGAAATTCCCATTGCACGCGCCTCCCCAGAGATTAGAGCGCTAATGTATGATGCTAAGTTTGTTCATGGTCAAAAAATAATTAGAAACAAAATCATTAATTTATTTATTTATTTGTTCTGCAAACAGAATTAACAGTTTATCCGTCAGCTTGTTTCAACGCATATTGCGTATATAGAATGCCTCGTGACCAGCTAAAAATAGAAATAAGAAATACAAATAAAATTCACCAAGACCGAAGCACTGGCTACACCGCTCTCCAAAAATTGGAGTTCATTGGAAGTCCACATGAAATTGGTCCCATCTTGGCTATTTGTGATAAATATAGTCATTTAATTATACACGCACGAAACTTAATATAGATTTAACATTTGCTCCTCAATGAACCTAAATTGCTTTGGTGCGACGACTCTGTATGGTTCAAAGTTTCTGAACAACTGCCCCAGATTCAACAATTGTGTTGGTTCATTGGATCTGAATGGTTCAATAGACCGAAGTTTCTGAGTCATGCTTCCCTATTGAACCAAATCGCAAACCATTGTCAACATCAAAGCAAATTGTTGACCGTTGCTCTTGAAGAAACTAGCGTGTGATTTTTCACAGGAGCTCGTTACCGTTGTTAATTGGTTAATTAGGTTGATTGGTTAACAACGGTAACGAGGCCCTGTGTGATTTTCTACCTGCTAGGAGCTTGTTATACGGTCTTTCGATTGGACTCATTACATTACGAATCTTTCGTTTATCGTCACCGCATGTCCCATATTTTCCTGCTGCCCATAACATTTTTTTTAAATACTTTCTTCTTCACTTTTTTTCAAGCAACGTGTGCCGAATGAAAAAAATGATGTAACGGTTACCCGTTTGTGTAGAGAACAGTTTGAATCAGGACCGTGTACTGCGCTGGAATGTGGAAAGGACGACCTTGACCCGTGTCGTCAACATCGAGCAAGGAGGATCTCGGAAATGCATTCCCCTGTATTTCTCGCTTACCAGAGCGAGTTGGAAGCTGATATTTAACGATTACGTCAGTTATGAATTATGGTTTGTTCTTCCATAGCCAGATTTATTCAGCGAGGTCTATATAAACGGTTCGGGAAAATGTGGGTTAAGTGACAGTAAAGAGGGCGCTGGTGTCGTCGACTGTGATTGGCCGTGATTCACGGAAGTGCGGTAGCCCTATATAAGCTTGAGCTGACGTAGAGATCGGGGACAGACTAGAAAGAAAGTGCTGGAGGAACACACGCCAGGTCAGCCTGTAATTCCTTGATTTTGGCATAATTACGGTTGAGCCGTAATGCAGTTGTTTTTGGCCTGGGAATCTAAAAGCTTGTAAATCCTGTAGCTAGTGTAACCTGTGAAAACACGCCAATCCAATGAGAATTTGCCGGCTGGCATTTTCAGTGTGGAAACGTGTTTGTGGTTGTACTATAGTTAGGGAACACAAATTGCGTTTGCCTGTAACACATTTAGGCAACTTGCATGTTCCAACTTCAGTATAAAATAGGGCTTTAGTGTCTATACCAGTAGGTTGATAATTTCGACAATATTGCTGTGCTATCTCGCTGCACTGAGACTTAAGCCACAATATTTGTTGATCTTCTTGACCGTGTAGCGGTGTATGACTATAGGCAGGAGACTCCCTCCCTCCCCAGAAGTATACAACTGCACTAAATACAAGGATATATCAACCAAGTTTCCCCCTGCCATAATCCTACAACGTACCGTGGAGCCTGTTTATTCGTCGCCGATAGCCGGGCAACGCTTTACGGGACGGAGACGGCCGCAGTATTGCAGCCGGCGGGCGAGACAAGACTCCGGCGGGCGAGGCATTTTTATCGGTAAACATCGATAAACCGGGCCGGGCGCTTTGAGAGCAGGAGAGGCCGCGGACAGTTACACGGACGGCGTATAGCTGGCCATAGACAAGTTACAGATACAGCTTACCGATTCACCTGGAAGGACATGTCTTTATCACACATGCAGGAAAATAAAGACACACAGATTATAAACAGTACATTACAAGCCCAGACATACAGCTCACAAATTATACCGCAAAGAAACACAGAACACAGATCTTTCAAGAGGAAAACGTGTATTTGTCACACGTAAATCTAGATGGAGAAAACCATCCATGAATTCATTGATGTGATATCTGACGGTCGTAATTCATGGATGGAGCGCCAAGTCATAGTAAAACATCGAGTAGAAATCCAGCCCCCGACGCCTGACGATGGGGATGGTATTTACGCTAAAATACGGCGAAAGCATCCAAGTTTAGCAACTTACTATCTCCTCAGATCATTATCCTATCCATAAACACCGTTTATTTGGGTATTCGGCTCTGTTTTGTTGAGATAGCAGCATAAATCCCCACCTACTGTACCGTTTTCTTCCATCCGACTCTGTTCACTCGAAAGTTAGGCCATCACGCATGCGCACACGATACACTTCACGTCATAGTCACGTGACTTTCATTTGGCGATCCGTCGTCATCCGCGCACTTTCTCCACACGTGGTATTGTAGCTGACAGGCGCGATAGAATAATGGCGAGCAAGCCGTTTTCACAATCTGACATTGTTGACATATTCACAAGACTAAAACAGACATTACCCTTGCAATATGATTTGAAACGGGAGCAAATCGATGTCATTTGCAATGTTTTAAACGGTCATCACGCATTCGCAATGTTGCCTACGGGCTACGGGAAGAGTAGCTGTTTCTTTCTTCCACCGTTGTTGCTGGATCTTGTAAGTTCGTAGTTGTAAACATAACTTATTATACCCCCGCAACGAAGTTAGGGGGGTATAATGGAATCAGCTTGTCCGTCCGTCCGTCTGTCCGTCTGTCTGTAGACACAATTTTGTCCGGACTACTCCTCCCAAGATTTTGCTTCTATTTCAATGAAACTTTACAAATGTGTTACCTATGATATGAAGATATGCATGTCCTACCTACAAGGCGATATTGTAATTATTGACATATTTATGACGTTTTTGACTCTATAGGACTTTGCCATTTTCTGGATCTAATCCCATATAAAGACAAAGTTCTCGTGTAATTGCACCCGTCCCCGCAACAGAGTTATGGTCCTTTATATCCATGGGTTTTATTTATTACCAATATTTGTGTTGACTAGTTACCTGGGATGTTTAATTGAAACTTTGGATGTTAAATATTTTCAGTGGTCTCAGCTAGTTTACCACCTTGCATGTCATATAAGCCTGCATGCTTCATAATTTGTGCATGTTGCACACGTGATAGCCTACTTCCTCCTAGTGAGTGCTGGTAACATGATCAGCAAGCAGTATTTTTCATGATAATTTGTCTTATTCTATCATTTGTCACAGAAAAGAAAAAAAACATGCCCAATTCATGTGTGGATATCTGAACTCCCAGACCATTATATTATCGTTTTCATACTATATTGGATTATTACTCACACGGGGAGACAGGTCGGGGGTATCTCAGTTATCCCTTAGGATAACAGTCAAATCTAGTTTTCCGTGGTTAAATAATCAATATGCCCAATAATGATAAATACACAATTTATCAATTTGTTACGTTTTGTGCTTTGTTTTGCAATTGGCAAAGGAGAGGGTAGGTTTAGACTTGAAAAATGTCCAATCAACGTGAGCATAGTACTTTCCTGAAAGCGGCCACTCATCGACGTGTTGAAGTCCGACAACTGTTAATGAAGTAATTGTTTCTCTTTCTCCGGGGTGAAGGCTTTGATATTAAGAAATGCTGCTGGCAGTGCTTCATTCACGGTTAAATCGGACCCCCTTAATGTTGAGGTTACCGGATGCCTGCTATATCCATGGTCAAACTTACGAATGAATTCCTGGTTGCAGTTAATACAGCTCATTATCACCTCTCGGGCGCAATCCAGGTTAACGACGGTGACGGCCAGAATGCCAGTGGGCAATCCCGGTTATTGATTCGTTTTCTTCTAAGCACTACGACTGGTCCTGCTCGTACACGTTACACGGAGAAAACTGGTGACAGCGGTGGGATCTGGCCTGATCTACAACAGAAGAGAACAACCGACTACTAGAGATGACCGACAACGACATGCCAACAACGCGATTAACCATGAGTTCCCCGGCGACAACACCGAGACGTCCGGGCATGGCGGGTCTACGGGCTATCCTACAGGGGAGAGGGCTATCGAGGATACCTGTTCCAGCCACTTTGAGGCCGGTAGAAGCACCGTCCGAGCTGTCAACGCCCGCCATCGTCGAGACTGAGACTTCGTCGACTATCCGAGTGCTACTAGAGGGCCTCAAGAGCTTACAGGCAGAGATGCAGACGATGCGGGCGACCTTCAATCAGACGATGATGGGAGCCCCACCGCACACGTCCACGCCCAGGGCCGAAGAGGGTACTACCAGAACCCCCATAGACCAGCCTGTACGGGAACAGACGATTTGCGACCGGGTCGCAGAAGTGCGCCTTTCAGCGGCTGACACTAGTGGGACGGCCACCGTTACGACCATCCCTGTTTCCCGTAAGATGTTGGTTAAGGCTTCGACCTATGATGGGAGTACGCCCTGGAGAGATCACCTGGTACATTTTGAATATTGCGCAGCCTTAAACCAGTGGACGCTGGAAGAGAAGGGACAGCACTTGGCCGTATCCCTGCGGGGGCCAGCACAACAGGTTCTCTCCAGTCTGAAGATGAAACCAGGGCAGGCAAACTTCATCTGCCTACGTGATGCCTTGGAGAGACGCTTCGCACCCCCTAACCAAACCGAGCTGTATAAGTCCAAGCTGAAGTCCAGGCGACGACTGAGGGGAGAAGATCTACCCGAACTGGGCCAAGCTCTGGTGAGACTCAGCCAGATGGCCTACCCAGACGCCAGTGATGAGGTCCAAGACACCCTGGCCCGTGACCAATTCTTTGAGGCAATTGAAGAAGACTTACGGTTCAAAGTCTGGCAGTGCCGCCCGAAGTCCCTAGACGAGGCTGTACATGCAGCAGTGGAAGTAGAGGCCTTCCAAGACGCCCAGCGGAGACGTCCTGATCCCATGGCAAGGGCCGCTGTAGGGGAGGACAAACCGGCTGACGTTCCAGAGGATGATGAGGAAGAGGCCCGACGTCGAGCAGAGATTGCTACCCTGATGGAAGAATTTAAGAGGCGCTTCCCAGGACGGGGACGCTCAAGTTCAAGGCGGGGGCAGAGGACGGGAAGACAACGACGACGGGGATGTTGGAGGTGCGGAGAAGACGGCCATTTTAGAGCGGCGTGCCCTAGACGTTCACCCTCTCCGCCCCGGGACGATCGTCCGGGTCCGGGAACCCCCCAAAGCCCCAGGGACCCAAGCCTGCGCTTCATAACCAGGGAGAAGCAGGGATATACCTACCCGCGTCCATCGGACCGGTGGAAGTGATGTGTTGTGCGGACTCCGGAGCATCTATCTCCTTGATCAGCCGCCGGATATGGGAACAGCTTGACCCAGATGTTAAACCAGTCCTTCGAGACTCCCGGTACCAGTCCATCAAGGTGGCTGACGGTTCCCATATGCCTTTACTCGGAGAGGGGGACTTCAGGATCTCGATCCAGGGGACGGTGTGGAAGCACACGCTGGTTGTGGGAGACTTGTCCATCGACGCCATCTTGGGGTACGACTTCCTGTATCGCCACGGCTGTATACTTGACGCGAGAGGCCATCGATTGAAGCTGGGCGGCAAGTACCTGAAATGCGAGGTCGTGGGGAGTTTCGATTGCTACCGGTTGGCCCTGGCTGAGACCATCACCATACCGCCCAGAACTCAGATGCTTGCCCCGGCCAGGGTGGAAGACGCACCGCCGGGGGAGATTGGACTAGTAGAGGGGGAGCTCGCATTCACCGAGAAGACCGGCCTAGTGCTGGCGAGAACACTTTCTCGAGTTGCATCTGATGATAGTGTGCCTATTCGTATGCTGAACGCTTCCGATGAGTCCACAGTCATTCACGCTGGTACCTTCTGTGGTAGTATGTCCACACTGGGTGATGATCCGGAGGAGCCTACAGAGCCGAGGGCGCGGACGACGACCCTGCCGGCATATATGCGGCCGGCGTTGGAGAAGTCCAAGGATGGCCTGAATGCAGCCCAGCTGGAGGAAATTGAACGTATGCTGAGTCGACACGCTGGTTTGTTCGCTGCCGACGATGATGACCTTGGACGTACCACCAGGGTGCAGCATCAGATAAAGACGGGAAGTGCCCCCCCGATCCGTATTCCACCTAGAAGACCCCCCCTTCATGCTCGATGGGAGATCGACAAGCAGGTTGACGAGATGTTACGACGAGGTGTGGTCGAGCCTTCCGAGGGACCGTGGTCGGCCCCTGTCGTCCTGGTGAAGAAGAAGGACGGGAAATCTAGATTCTGCGTCGATTACCGGGCCCTGAATGACGTCACGGAGAAAGACGCATATCCTCT
>JAVTVY010026654.1:0-105618 GCA_036873755.1 Hanleya hanleyi | reverse complement strand
ACCATCATGCAGGGTGCGAAATAGCCCTTTGCCCGGTTGCCAGGGGCAACCAAAATTTCCTTAGGGCAACCAAATTCTTCTTGAATTGCAATGCATTTGGATAGGTTGGTTGCCCATACTTGCCCATGGGCAACTAGAATTTGATTTCCTATTTCACACCCTGTGAATCATGACCACTGACTTCTGTTTGTCCAAGATGGACAATGCTAATTAAAGATCATGGGGCAGTTTTACAAAACAAGTACTGATACATGTAGGTGTATTTTCAGTTATCAGGTCATTAGACAATTGAGGTAGGCCTTGTGATTTGAGGCGCGCGATCGCGCACACGCACCATAACGTGCCTGAAGAGGCTTTATGATCCCCTTCAAAGACTAAATTTTATGATCCCCTTCAAAATTTTGTTATGTCAAATTTTGACGCTAATCCGCTAATTCCATTCGCATGAAGATTCGCCTAACAGGGCATTCGGGCGAATTGAAACAGATTCGCATAGAATTGAACGTAAAATTAAACGTCACCGGTTAAAAACTTACGACTGAGCCCCGTTCGCCGATTGTCAACACAAATGCTGTCAGAAACTGGGCTCTATATCATATATCTATTGCCATGTGCCAGTCCTAGTCTATATGTTCGCTGATCTGTCGAGCAATTTCATTGGCTCGTTCACGGCAACCCGCCAATCGCTGTCATTAAAACAAGTGTCACGGGCCAACTTCCGCTTGGCAATTGAAAACGAAATGGTGAAATGGGTACCAACAAAGGTCGTAAAAACGCGGAAACAAATTAGAAAATGAGATTCATCTAATCAAAACCCCTTGGCTTTCCCCAAGTGATAGAGACCCATGTGTTGTGTGAATTGGGGAAGAGATAGTTCTATGTGGGATGATGAAGATATACCGATAGTTAGTTACATTCAGGCATATAGGACAGAAATAGAAAAATTATATCTGTAAAGGGGCATAACTCTGTAAAATATGGGTCGAGGGGAGCCACTTTCGATAGGCATGTGACTTAACACTCTGTAAAATAAGAACCGAGACAAATAAGCCATACCGAACACGAATCTATACAGACTAACTTGTACATTCAGCTACAGATAACAAAATCTGAGATTATTACATCCGGAAGGGGCCTAACTCCATAGGCCGAGGTGAGTAATCCTTTGTTGGTTGGTAGAATACAACAATATAAATAAGTTCCCAAAATATAGTAGCAATATCGAACACAGTTCTGCAGATATAGTTGGTTACATTCAGGCATATAGGACAGAAATAGAAATTAATATATCAGTAAAGGGGCATAACTCTGTAAAGTATGGGCCGAGGGTAACCACTTTCGATATGCGTCTGACTTAGCACTACTGTAAAATAAGAACCGAGACGAATAAGCTGTACCAAACACGGATCTTCAGATACAACTTGTACATTCAATTATAGATAGCAAAATCGGAGATTATTACATCCGAAAGGGGCATAACTCCATAAGTCGAGGTGAATAATCCTTTGTTGGCTTGTAGAATTCAGCAATATAAATAAGTTTCCAAAATATAGTAGCTATACCGAACACAGTTCTGTAGATATAGCTGGTTACATTCAGGCATATACGACAGAAATAGAAATTAATATATCTGTAAAGGGGCAGAACTCTGTAAAATATGGGCCGAGGGGAGCCACTTTCGGTAGGCGTCTGGCTTAGCACTAGATAAGTGTTGAAAATTTGGTGGTTGTGTCTCAAGCGGTTTTGCCAAAAATGCGGTAACGGACGGACGTACGGACAGACGTACATGGCGACGACAATACCTCGAGGCCAAAATGGCCGAGGGGTAAAAACGGCCCTGTGTCAGTGGGAAAGCAGCCAGAGGGATAACTTTGCATTCCATTTTAACGATGCAGGCGATAAGGTGGTACGGGCCTTTTGCAAAGTGTGTCAGAAACACTGCGATCAACTTGTGAATAGAGGCAAAATAGTAGCCGACGTAAGTTACGGCAAAAACGAAACTAGTTACCTGCTGAAGCCAAACTTGGCTAGACACGTAAACAGTGATGGACATCGCGAGTGTTTGGAAATTAAAACTGATTCAGACATTCCAGATTGTTGTTACTGAAGGCAAGGGAATGGATTGAATGACTGAAGTGATGATGATGATGTAAAAATTCATTCCAGTCCTAGTCCGTTTGTTTTGCAATTTGTGGGTTTTTTTTTTATTTTGTCAATCTTGTTTTCAGCCTTTGGCTCATTAACTGATTGTGTTAATTTTAAATACAACTAGAGCCCTAGGCACTGAAACGAGGCTATTTAAATGTAAAATAGGCTGTTGGAATAATTTCACTAACTCTTTGATGTTCCATCTCATGGCAAAGAGCCATACTTGTAGTCTCACACATTCCTCTCAACAAGGATCTCTAGTGCATTAGTGCAAGCCTGGAAATAAGGGGCCGGTCACGGACATTGTCCGACACGAAACAGTGTGTCGACAGGCACAATTGTTTTTGAGTCGGTCATTTTGTCCGACACCAGTTTCTCTGAAATTCATTTTTATCACTAATTAAGTTTCTTGTGAAGAAACCTCTCGGCTGAATTTAGAAAATAATACTAACATGATTCTATTTTCTCTCAAACTTGACAGTTTCTGTTGAACATGCTGAAAGAGGAACACGTGGCCACGTTTTCTTTGACATTTTCTTGAGCACAAGTCTTCATGACATAATACGTTTTGATGCACAATTTGTGAAAAATACGATTGTCAATCTAAAGAACTTGTTGTAGTCCAAAATTAACTCCTATCAATTGATTTCAACACTTAGACAACTAGGCAGAATGTTTTGGAAACTCTTAGAGAGCACAGTTTGCTCCACTAAAGAATCTCTATAAGAGCTCTCAGAGAATGAAATCGAGACAGAAAGTAATGGAGAATGATGTAAATGAACTAAAAACCCAGATGAGTTCGATGAATGCAAAATTAGAATCACTCAAGGCCATTCCACAATATGGGACAGATCTTTCCAGTACTGACGCTGCAAATTTGGAGAGATTGGTCCAAGAGGCAGTCTCAGAGAGCAGACTGATAGAATTAAAGATAGTGCCACGGCACTGTAGCTCATCTGACTACATGTATAACTGGAGAAAGTAGCTGTGAGAAATTTTTACTAAAGAACTGCAATAGATGAGTTTCTAACTTGTGTTGTCCCCACTGAACACTAAATGATCCATGCAGTAATTTCCAAAGATTTCATGATAACAAAGTTTCATGGGAAATTCAACATGTGGCCATATTGGATTTTTGAAATGGCGCAAAAAAGGTATCTTGCACAACTAGACCACAAGGATAACCTGTACCAAAGATCCATGCAGTAATTTCCTGAAAATTCACGGTCACAAAATTTCATGGGGAAATTCAAGATGGCTGCCTGGTGGCCATATTGGATTTTCGAATCGGACCAGAAAAGGTATCTTGCACAACTAGACCCCAAGGGGAACCTTTGTACCAAATTTGAGGAAGATCCATGCAGTACTTCCTGAGAAATCACGATAAAGTTTCAAAGGGAAATCCTAGATGGCCGCCTGGTGGCCATATTGGATATTCAAATTGGACTAAAGTACACATGTTGTGTACTAAACCCCAAGGGGAACCTGTGTACTAAATTTGAGAAAGATCCATGTAGTAGTTCCTGAGAAATCACGATAACAATGTTTCATGGGGAAATCAAAGATTGCCGCCTGGTGGCCATATTGGATTTTCGAATCGAAGTAGAAAAGGTATCTTGCACAAGTAGACACCAAGGGGAACCTGTGTACCAAATTTGAGGAAGATCCATGCAGTACTTCCTGAGAATTCACGATAACAAAGTTTCATAGGGATATCCAAGATGGCCGCCTGGTGGCCATACTGGATATTCAAATTGGACTAAAGTACACATGTTGTGTACTAGACCCCAAGGAGAACCTGTGTACTAAATTTGAGAAAGATCCATGTAGTACTTCCTGAGAAATCGCGATAACAATGTTTCATGGGGAAATCAAAGATGGCCGCCTGGTGGCCATATTGGATTTTCAGATCGAAGCAGAAAAGGTATCTTGCACAAGTAGACCCCAAGGGGAAACGGTGTACCAAATTTGAGAAAGATCCATGCAGTAGTTCCTGAGAAATCGCAACAACAATGTTTCATCGGGAAATCCAAGATGGCCGCCTGGTAGCCATATTGGATTTTTGAATCCGACCACAAAAGGTATCTTGCACTAGACCCCAAGGGGAACCTGTGTACCAAATTTGAGAAAGATCCATGAATTAGTTCCTGAGAAATCGCGATAACAAAGTTTCATGGGGAAATCCAAGATGGCCGCCTGTTGGCCATATTGGTTATTCAAATTGGACTAAAGTACACATGTTGTACAACTAGACCCCAAGGGAAACCTGTGTACCAAATTTGAGAAAGATCCGCAGTACTTCCTGAGAAATCAAGATAACAATGTTTCATGGGGAAATCCAAGATGGACGCCTGGTGGCCATATTGGATTTTCGAATCGAAGCAGAAAAGGTATCTTGCACAACTAGACCCCAAGGGGAACCGGTGAATTTGAGAAAGATCCATGCAGTAGTTCCTGAGAAATCACGACAACAATGTTTCAGGGGGAAATTCAAGATGGCCGTCTGGTAGCCATATTGGATTTCTGAATCAGACCACAAAAGGTATCTTGCACAACTAGACCCCAAGGGGAACCTGTGTACCAAATTTGAGAAAGATCCATGAAGTAGTTCCTGAGAAATCGCGATAACAAAGTTTCATGGGGAAATCCAAGATGGCCGCCTGGTGGCCATATTGGATATTCAGATTGGACTAAAGTACACGTTGTACAACTAGACCCCAAGGGAAACCTGTTTACCAAATTTGAGAAAGATCCATGCAGTACTTCCTGAGAAATCACGATAATGTTTCATCGGGAAATCCAAGATGGCAGCCTGGTAGCCATATTGGATTTCTGAATCAGACCGCAAAAGGTATCTTGCTCAACTAAACCCCAAGGTGAACCTGTGTACCAAATTTGAGAAAGATCCATAAAGTAATTCCTGAGAAATCGCGATAAAGTTTCACGGGAAAATCCAAGATGGCCGCCTGGTGGCCATATTGGATATTCAAATTGGACTAAAGTACACATTTTTTACAACTAGACCCAAAGGGGAACCAGTGTACCAAATTTGAGAAAGATCCATGAAGTAGTTACCGAAAAATAATGATGACAAGATTTCACTGGCAAATTCAAGATGGCCACCATGGCAGCCATATTTGAAATCGTATCGACACCCCATGAACAAATTCTGGTGTCCTCATTGGGGGGAATATGCATGCCAAGTTTCAGCTTAATCGGCCAAGCGGTTTCAGAGAAGAAGATGTTGACGGACGACGGACGACGGACAGTCAGGCCATGACATAAGCCCATCGGGCCTTCGGCCCAGATGAGCTAAAAAAGAACAACTTGATTATTCAGGGCTTAGATGAGAGTGTGGGTAAGGACTCCCTGGAAACAAAACAGCGTGACATGCAAGGTGCACTCCACATATTGAACGCTATAACTGGGGAGAACTCTGATACAATTAAGGGAGAGATTCGTCACTTGATCGCATCGGAGCGAAAGCCGACAACAGGCCAAGACTTTTCAAGGTGTGTTTTAATGATTCTTCTTTCAGAAGGCGGGTGCTGGCTGGTGCAAAAAATCTTAGGGACAGCGCAGATCCAAGGCTGAACAAAATCTATGTTGTTCCTGATTTAACCCAGAAGGAGCGAACGAGAAACTTTCACCTGAGGGCACGCAGACAGGCAGGAGAGAATGTCGTGATCAAAAGGAACAGAGTGGTGGAGGACACAGAGCCTCCCTCTCGACCGATGTAAAATGAGTTACCATTTTCGGGCACTGAACATGTAAATAGGACACGTTTTCAATATTTTCTACACAAATGTAGACCGGTTATTATGATATTTATTGGTACAAAATAGGGTGGTGATACGGAAGCCGAGTGCAAGGAGTGAAGTCGGGTGTCTGGAGGAGCTAACAAGTCTAGGAATTAGGCTCAAAGCGAAGGTATCAAGGTATCGTTGACTAACAACAACAACAGCAGGTTAATAGTGTGAACAATCAAAATTGCGGATTTGCAAATAATTCGGAAGTGGACTGATCGTGTATGCCAACTATAACATTTATTTTTCTTTTTCCAATGATTTAACGCCATACGCCTACTTGGGAATTCTGAGTAACCATTTGAACATTCAACAAGGAGAGTGTATAATATTTCTCAAGATGAATTGATACCATTTAAAGCTGGTTTTTAACTTTTAACAAAAGTTGACAATTTATTACTATTGTTGTTACATTTTGTAGTTCAGTTTGGCTTATTAACTTATATGACAGGTACACCATTTAAATTGACCGGTACCAAATGGTTGGTGCCTGTCATTTTGTCAGGCAGGTATGAACAAATTATTTCCAGGCCTGTAGTGTAATTGTACACATATATATATTTTTTAAAAACCCGCTGGGACAGACATTTATTATGAAACCAACCTGATGAAATGATAAAATAATGTCTTCACTGCATGTTACCAATATTTGTAAAAAAAATCACTTTTTCCAGATAATCGAAAGCATATCCTTCAGCAGTAAATGACAATACCAAGCTGCGCATCTGAAACCTCTCGGCTCTGGGTACATTCATAATGTACTCAATTTGAACCAATATGTCAGGAACACCAAGCAGTCAAGTCACAAATATACAGATTATCAAAAATTTTGCAATTAGGAATGACCCCCAATGTTGCCGTCTAATCAGAGAAACCGGTATTCATTACATAAGTTTCTTGATGCATCAATGATGTATACCAAATTTTACATCGAGCATTTAAACGGTATCAGAGATAGAGATCATTAATGATTTCGCATAAATTAAAAATGGCCGCTCATCCTTCCCGCCACTCCAAGGAACTGATGTGGTTATTAATTGAAACTCAATTGATACATTGATGCTGTATACCAAGTTTCGTATAGAACACTGAAATGGTATCAGAAATATGTACATCATGAAAGCTTTTGCATAAATTAAAGATGGCCACCAAGGTTTCCGCCCAATCAGAGAAACCAGAATTGTCATTTGTCGTAAGTCTCTTGATGCATCGATGATGTATACCAAATTTTACATCGAGCACTTGAATGGAATCGGAGAATGAGATCATTAATGATTTTGCATAAATTAAAGATAGCCGCCAATCCTTCCCCCCCACTCAGAGGAACTGATGTGGTTATTCATTGCAAGTCTCTTGATACATCGATGCTGTATACCAAGTTTAGTATAGAACACTTAAATGATATCAGAGATATATATCATTAAAGTTTTAGCATAAAATAAAGATGGCCGCCAAGGTTTTCAGTCAATCAGGTCCCAATTTAAAGTATCTGTATGCATTGATGATGTATACCAACTTTCATACAAAACAATTGAATGGTAACAGAGATACGTATCATTATCGATTTTCCATAAATTAAAGATGGCCTCCAGGATTTTCAGCTAATCAGAAAAGCCGGTTTGGTAATTCATTGAAAGTTGCTTGATGTATCGATGATGTATACCAACTTTCGTATTGAACAGTTGAATGATTTCCGAGATATGGATCATTATCCATTTTGCATAAAATTAAAGATGGCCGCCAAGGTTTCCACCCAATCAGGTCCCAACTCAATAGGCTTCTGGTCCTCGACTAGGTAAATAAGCATACCAAATTTGCTCACGTACTGACATACGGACTTACAGACACAAGACGACAATACCCCATGGCCAAAATTGGCCGAGGGGTAAAAATGAGTATTGAGATACAATGTAAAATCCTCATGGTTAGATGGACTGGAGCTATGCTGGGATGCATCCTCTCATGGCATCATATTGTTTCAAGTACCTCCTCCTCTCAGTACACTTCTAGTATATTACAGTTCTATTTGGTTATCTCCCCTATCACCTTACAGCTTCAAACACAGCATATGCAGAGCTCTTTCTGTAGATCAGGGGGAAATGCTTGCAACATTCCATGAATATTTCAGAAGCAGAATGCAAAGAAAACATATCTGAATACAGGGAAATTATTACGTAAATGATTTGACCACCACTGAATTTTAGAAACTTACTATAAAAAGATAATGCAGAGGGTCTTGAGGGGTAAGCTTAAATGGCGAAAATTCCAAACTGTAACTCAACACACATATTTCATGAAAATGTAAATGAATACAGGCAAAGTGAAATATCCTGGGCATTGTTTTCTACAATGAATTACACTTATACTGGTATTATTTAATACTAAATTACTGCCCAAACACGCTTTCTAATGAGAATGAGTTAGTCCCACAAAATCACTCAACATGCGCCTCTCAAAATCTGTGGTTTAGCAGGCGACATATTTTGAGCACGAAAGTAGTGCCACTGGAAAATGAACGAAAACACGCATAAAATTAGATAAATGGAAATGTAACTTAAACATATCAGACCTGCAACTATACGCGGACATTAAGACACAGAACCCTGGACACTCTAAAGAAGGAAGTTTAAGACCTCTTTCTTGTCGTGTAAGAACTCTATCTTTTGCTATGTTAGCAAGACACAGAGCTGGTGCTCAATTTTTTCTGACTACAAGACAGGACCATTAGTCCCTACGGGCCTACATCGCCCCGTGAAACATGAAGCTGCGCTATCCAAACCCCTCGGCTCTGAACCCCAGCTATTATAATATAAGGGTGTCTCTACCAATTGATTGGCTTGTGGGAAGAAATATTTACCCCTGGTATTGTAAACTTGTGTACTTTCTTTGAAAAAAAAAAAAAGTTTTCCTCCCCTTAAATTAATTTGTTTCTGGAATAAATACATACACTATAGATATACGTTTGTCATATCTTGGTAAACACAACTAAAATTGCTGAAATGGGAATCATTAGAAGAGAGCCAAATTTGGGGAAACATTTAAGCGGTGGGAATATAAAATGACGTGTGGCAACTAAAAAGTGTTGTTAGGTTACGTTGTTAGCAAAACAAAAAAATAAAACTACAAATCATGTTGTGAATAAATTTTGTTTATTGTGAATCATATAGTAGAATAAGATCAATCAGGTGGGGGAATGGTTAGCAGTCCATTTTTTGGGAGGGATGAATAACTGTTAATGGAACTTTAATGGAAAAAGATCAATAACTTCGATGAATTTTGTGGATTTTGTTAGACAAGGGGCATAACTCTGCAAAATACTTTCTGACACGACTCATTTTCGATAGGCATCTAGTGTCATTTTCAAAACAGATTTGCAGGCATTCTTCGCATTGTGTAAGAGAATAAATCAATAAATCAGTCATCCAATCAATAAATAAATGTGATAGTATACAAACATGATATAGAAATTATATGCAAACTTAACATAGGAATTAGTGGATTTTATTAGACAAGGGGCATAACTCTGCAAAATACTTTCTGACACGACTCATTTTCGATAGGCATCTAGTTCAGGTCAAGAGAAACAACTGTATCACGTTAGGATGTTGTATATGGGACGGTTCAGAAATTATCACAATAACAAATCATAAATGGATTTTTATTTGTAAAGATAGTGCCACGGCACTGTAGCTCATCTGTCTGTAACTGGAGAACGTAGCTGTGTCTGTGAGAAATTTTTACTAAAGAACTGCAATAGATGAGTTTCTAACTTGTGTTGAACACTAAATGATCCATGCAGTTATTTCCGGAGATTTCATGATAAAGTTTCATGGGAAATTCAAGATGCGGCCATATTGGATTTTCGAATCGGACAAGAAAAGGTATCTTGCTCAACTTGACCCCAAGGGGAACCTGTGTATCAAATTTGAGAAAAATCAATGCAGTAGTTCCTGAGAAATCCATGATCGCGATAACAAAGTTTCATGGGGAAATCCAAGATGGCTGCCTGGTGGCCATATTGGATTTTTGAAAAGATATCTTGCACAACTAGACACCAAGGGGAACCTGTATACCAAATTTGAGAAAGATCCATGCGATAGTTCCTGAGAAATCGCAAGAACAATGTTTCATGGGGAAATCCAAGATGGCCACCTGGTGGCCATATTGGATTTTTCAATCAGAACACAAATGGTATCTTGCACAGCTAGACCCCAAGGGCAACCTCTGTACCAAATTTGAGAAAGATCCATGCAGTAGTTCCTGAGAAATCACGATGTTTCATCTGGAAATCCAAGATGGCTGCCTGGTGGCCATATTGGATTTTTCAATCAGAACACAAATTGTATCTTTCACAACTAGACCCCAAGGGGAACCTCTGTACCAAATTTGAGAAAGACCCATGCAGTAGTTCCTGAGAAATCGCGATAACAATGTTTCATCTGGAAATCCAAGATGGCCGCCTGGTGGCCATATTGGGTTTCTGAATCAGACCACAAAAGTATCTTGCACAACTAAACCCCAAGGGGAACCTGTGTATCAAATTTGAGAAAGATGCATGCAGTACTTCCTGATAAATCACGATAACGAAGTTTCATAGGGAAATCCCAGATGGCCGTCTGGTGGCCATATTGGATGTTCGAATCAGAGCAGAAAAGCTATCTTGCACAGCTAGACCCCAAGGGCAACCTCTGTACTAAATTTGAGAAAGATCCATGAAGTAGTTCCTGATAAATCACGATAACAATGTTTCATCTGGAAATCCAAGATGGCCGCCTGGTGGCCATATTGGATTTTTCAATAAGACCACAAATTGTATCTTGCACAACTAGACCCCAAGGGGAACCTCTGTACCAAATTTGAGAAAGATCCATGCAGTAGTTCCTGAGAAATCGCGATAACAATGTTTCATCTGGAAATCCAAGATGGCCGTCTGGTGGCCATATTGGATGTTCGAATCAGAGCAGAAAAGCTATCTTGCACAGCTAGACGCCAAGGGCAACCTCTGTCCTAAATTTGAGAAAGATCCATGCAGTAGTTCCTGAGAAATCACGATAACAATGTTTCATCTGGAAATCCAAGATGGCCGCCTGGTGGCCATATTGGATTTTTCAATCAGACCACAAATTGTATCTTGCACAACTAGACTCCAAGGGGAACCTCTGTACCAAATTTGAGAAAGACCCATGCAGTAGTTCCTGAGAAATCGCGATAACAATGTTTCATCTGGAAATCCAAGATGGCCGCCTGGTGGCCACATTGGATTTCTGAATCAGACCACAAAAGTATCTTGCACAACTAGACACCAAGGAGAACCTGTGTATCAAATTTGAGAAAGATCCATGCAGTACTTCCTGATAAATCACGATAACAAAGTTTCATAGGGAAATCCAAGATGGCCGTCTGGTGGCCATATTGGATGTTCGAATCAGAGCAGAAAAGGTATGTTGCACAACTAGACCCCAAGGGGAACCTGTGTACCAAATTTGAGGAAGATCCACACAGTAGTTCCTGAGAAATCACAATAACAATGTTTCATGGGGAAATCCAAGATGGCCGCCTGGTGGCCATATTGGATTTGTGAATCAGACCACAAAAGGTATCTTGCACAACTAGACCCCAAGGGGAACCTGTGTACCAAATTTGAGAAAGATCTATGCAGTAGTTCCTGAGAAATCGCGATAACAATGTTTCATCAGGTAATCCAAGATGGCCGCTGGTGGCCATATTGGATATTTGAATCGAACCACAAAAAGGTATCTTGCACAACTAGACCCCAAGAGGAACCCGTGTACCAAATCTGAGAAAGATCCATGCAGTAGTTACCGAAAAATAATGATGACAAGATTTCACTGGCAAATTGAAGATGGCCGCCATGGCAGCCATATTTAAAATCGTATCGACACGGCATGAACAAATTCTGGTGTACTCATTGGGGGGAACATGCATGCCAAGTTTCAACTTAATCGGCCAAGCGGTTTCAGAGAAAAAGATGTTTACGGATGACGGACGACGCACGACAGACAGGCCATGACATAAGCCCATCGGGCCTTCGGCCCAGCTAAAAAGGGGCAACTCTGCAAAATATTGTCCGAGATGACTCATTTTCGATAGGCTTCTGATTTACGTGAAGATAAATAGATGTAACAAGTTTGGTTGCCATGCATGAAACGGTTCTGTAGATATCGCGGTAACGGACATACGGACGGACGGACAGCCGTACATGATGACGACAATACCCCTAAGCCAAAGTTGGCCGAGGGGTAAAAAAAAAACTGATTTCCTGATTCATTATCACCTCTTGCTATGTTAGCAAGACACAGAGCTGGTGCTAATTTTTTTCTGACTACAAGACAGGACCATTAGCCCCTACAGGCCTTCATCGTCCCGTGAAAAAAAAATACGGAGCTGCGCATCTGAAAACCCCTCGGCTCTGGGAGCCAGCCATTCATAATGTATTTAATTTGAACCAAGACTTCAGGAACACCGAGCAGTCAAGTGATAAATATACAGATTATGAAAAATTTTGCAATTAGAAATGGCCTCTAAGGTTTCCGTCCAATCAGAGAAGTCGGTATTCATTACACAAGTCTCTTGATGCATCGATGATGTATACCAAATTTTACATCGACCATTTGAAAGTTATCAGAGATAAAGATCATTAATGATTTCGCATAAATTAAAGATGGCCGCCCATCCTTCCTGCCACTCAGAGGAACTGATGTGGTTATTCAGTGCAAGTGTCTTGATACATGGATGCTGTATACCAAGTTTCATATAGAACACTGAAATGGTATCAAAGATATACATCATTAAAGATTTTGCATAAATTAAAGATGGCCACGAAGATTTCCGCCCAATCAGAAACACCAGAACTGTCATTTGTCGTAAGTCTATTGATGCATCGATAATGTATACCGAATTTTACATCGAGCACTTGAACGGTATCAGAGATAGAGATCATTAATGATTTCGCATAAATTAAAGATGGCCGCCCATCCTACCCGCCACTCAGAGGAACTGATGTGGTTATACATTGCAGGTCTCTTGATACATCAATGCTGTATACCAAGTTTCATATAGAACACTTGAATGGTATCAGAGATATATATCATGGAAGATTTTGCATAAATTAAAGATGGCCACCAAGGTTTCCACCGAATCAGGGAAACTGGTTTGATCCTTCCTTTGAAGTGTCTTGATGCATCGATGATCTATTCCAAGTTTCACACTGAACAGTGAAATGGTACCTGAGATACGCAAGATTAATGGTTTCGCATAATTAAATATGGCCGCCAAAGTTTCCAACCAATTGAAGGGATTCATATATAGAAGTCCAAAATTTTGCCACCGGATACTGAAATTTCAGTATTTTTTTTACCTCAATTGAGTTTTTATAAGTTTTTGCCACTGGCGTCCTGATTGCTATTGAGTTTTTTTGTGTTTTTGCCGCCGCCATATTTAATGGTTCTGAGATAGAGTTTAAAGCTTAGAATAAAGTAATATAACCTCAAGTTTAACATAATCATTGAACTGTCTTAATTTATTTCAACAAGAATAGAATATTCTATCACCACAAAATCAGTCTTCTAGGGCTGCAGTCTTTGGAGATGGCTCAATTCCCATTGTTTCGATCAGTTATGAAAATATTTTTGTCAATTTAAATAATCCATATCCTTCCTAATTTGGAATGAACGAGATCTGAATTGCGATATTTAATCCCAATCAGGGGTTTTTCCTAAAATGTTGAACATGCCTCGAAATAAGACAGCACGGGGTGATAAAAAAAATTGATCCCTTGATTTTTGGTGCAGGTGATCGATTTTTTATCTCCTAGTAGATCAACCACGTAACCAATTGATCACCTGAATCTAGAGATTTCATGTTGTATGAATGGATTGGTTTTTCTTAAGTGGAAATTGTGCAAAATGACACAATGTTCATGACAATTTACGAAATTCATTTCAGGAATTATATCCAAGATAAAACTCAACATTTTAAGAACGTGTTTTACTCCTTCCTGGCTGTCTCTTAACCCTACTAGTAGTGTCGTGATTTCCGAGTGTCAGGCTGTCAAGCAGTGTTGAACATTTCAAAATGGGTTCAAAAACGCTGTCTGTCAAGTCGTTGGGATTGACAAATAAAATGAAATAATGGATGGTATTTGATGCACGATACATTAATTTGAACCCCTGAACATACATTCGGAACATATTTGGCATTTTACAGAAATATTTAGAGAACGCAATTTGGCAAAAATATTGTAATGTAAAACTCACGTAAGAAATTTTATCACTTTCAGATTACTAACGATGGACGGTCTGTTTTGCTTCATTCCGACCAAATAACTCATCTAAAATCTTATAGATGTCATGATATGTATTCCTAATTACACTTGGGATAAAGAATACTGAACATTTATTCAACATTCGGTAAAAATCCTGTTGTTTACGCGATGTGTGGTTTCGGTGAGCGAAGCCAAACACCATTGTGATTCTGTCGAATTGCGTACTCAAGCGATATTTAATGGTTGACCAATCAGAAAGTCGGGTTACGTCAGGTGATCAGGTTTTCGCGGGGTTGAATGAAAAGACTTTAAAACACTTGACCATTTTACCCAATATTGTCGACGCATTTCTACTACATGTACGTGACCCAAATTGAGGGAAACTAACACGACACGAGTTGTTGCCCTTCAATTTTTTTTTATTTTATCTCGAACGTGAAGAATGTGTTCCTGTAAACGATCTTGTAAACAAGGTGCGTTTTTGAACTTTTCTGAATAAATGACGCGCGTACGTCTAAAAATATTTTTAAACGGATTTGTTGGTCGAATTACGAGTTTTAGCATTCACCGGAATTGAGTTTATAGCTGAGAAATTGAATATTTACTGTGCTAAACGCACACACTTCAGTTTTTTACAGTCCGAATTGAGTTTCCTAGTGAATTTTGCCACCGAATACCGGTGGCAATACGAAGCTGCGCATCTGAAAACCCCTCGGCTCTGGGCGCCAGCCATTCATAATGTATTCAATTTAAAACAAGACTTCAGGAACACCAAGCAGTCAAGTAACAAATATACAGATTATGAACAATTTTGCCATTAGAAATGGCCTCAAACGTTTCCGTCAAATCAGAGAAACCGGTATTCATTACATAAGTCTGTTGATGCATCGACGATGTATACCAAATTTTACATCGAACATTTGAAAATTATCTGAGATAGAGATCCCTAATGATTTCGCATAAATTAAAGATGGCCGCCCATCCTTCCCACCACTCAGAGAAACTGATGTGGTCATTCATTGCAAGTCTCTTGATACATAGATTCTGTATACCAAGTTTCATATAGAACACTGAAATGGTATCAAAGATAAACATCATTAAAGATTTTGCATAAATTAAAGATGGCCACAAGGTTTACGCCCAAGCAGAAAAACCAGAACTGTCTATTGATACATCGATGATGTATACCAAATTTTACATTGAGCACTTGAACCGTATCAGAGATATAGATAATGATTTTGCATAAATTAAAGATGGCCGCCCATCCTTCCCGCCACTCAGAGGAACCGATGTGGTTATTCATTGCAAGTCTCTTGATACATCGATGCTGGAAACCAAGTTTCATATAGCACACTGAAATGGTATCAAAGATATATATCATTGAAGATTTTGCATAAATTAAAGATGGCCGCCAAGGTTTTCACCGAATCAGGGAAACTGGTTTGGTCATTCCTTTGAAGTTTCTTGATGCATCGATGATCTATACCAAGTTTCACACTGAACAGAGAAATGGTACCTAAGATACACAAGATTAATGATTTCGCATAAATTAAATATGGCCGCCAAAGTTTCCAACCAATCAGGTCCAGATTCAATAGGGTTCTGGGTCATGAGCATATGGATGTGCAGTGCAAGTTTGGGGTGCCTAGGGTAAGTCGTTCTAAAGATATCTTGGTAACAAGAAAGCTGTGATGGTTTCGCATAAATTAAAGATGGCCGCCAAAGTTTCTAACCAATCAGGTCCAGATTCAATAGGGTTCTGGGTCACAAGCATATGGATGTGCACTGCAAGTTTGGTGTGCCTAGGGTAAGTCGTTCTGAAGATATCTTGGTAACGAGAAAGCTGTGATGGGTACGCATAAATTAAAGATGGCCGCCAAAGTTTCCAACCAATCAGGTCCAGATTCAATAGGGTTCTGGGCCACGAGCACTGCAAGTTTGGTGTGCCTAGGGTAAGTCGTTGTAAAGATATCTTGGTAACAAGAAAGGTGTGATGGACAGACGGACGGACGTACATGACTGCAATTTGGCCGAGGGGTAAAAACTGATTTCCTGATTCATTATCACCTCAATATCTTTCATAGCTACATGTAGTTCCCCCTGGATTCTCCTCAAACATTGCTGCGAGATTCCATGAATGGATGGATTCTCCTGGATTCTCGGCCAGCACACATTTATTTCAATTCACACCTTAACGTTTCAAACATCATATGACACACCTTAAAAAAATTTAGGTGTGCTATAATCACACACCTCACACGATTTCAGGTGTGCTTTAATCACTCGCCAGGGCCAGTACAAATCACAAGGCCTGTTGAGGCATCACACACCATGTAAGGGAGCTTCTTGAAATTAGGGCGTACTAGGAACTGGCATAATTACGGCATTCCAAATGGTGTGGCATGGTGCGCTGAGTTGGAACTCCTAGGAACTCCCTGGCATCCATTTTCGAACTCAACAAAGAAAGGACGGCATGTGGCTTATCATACAATAGCCCAGAGGGAATGGCATATGCCATTCCATTTGGAACTCCTATCCATGCTCATCGGGGGCCTTATTCACGAAGCGCTCTTAAGGCCTAAGATACACTAAAGCCACACGCAGAGTCAACTTTGCGAAAGTGGTGGTATTCACCAACGGCTCGTAAGTTAAGAGAACACGTAACATCCTCTTAAATCGTATCTTATGTTACGGGAGCTCTAGAGCTCCCTTAAACCTTTCTTAGCGGTAAGAGGGGATGACATTACTAGTTAGACGGATTTCGACATGGCGTTTCTGCTACTGCAAGGGATGTTGAACGGCCGAATCGCGATATCTTTCCGCGTGGCGTTTTTCTTGGAATTTGTGACGGTATCACTGAATTTGCTCATATGCATTCGCTGGTTCTCCTCAACATTATTTACAAGAATTTTAATCTCGTTTTCGGTAAAATTTGCCTTCCTTTTCTTCTCCGTTGCCATGATCCTCCACGAAGCTAAACACGGCAGGCGACTTGCTGGAGCCACCAGTCGTATATAAGGGTACAGTTAGAATTCAAAAGCTACCGCGAGAGAGCATGCCGCGTCAAAAGACAGGCTCTATATTTACCAAATTATGGTGGCTAGTTTCTACCATGTTGTACCGTCGCGCTGTCGTGTTCTCAGTCGTATTCTACTAGCATGTCGTGTCATCATGTCTCAATTACGTTGTTTGGTCGTACAGCTGAGTTGTCTTGTCAACATGCCGTTTTGTCGTATTGTCGTACAGCTGTGTTGTCACAATGATGTCGCAATGGGGTATTGCTGTGTTACATTCCAACAAATATGCTCAGATATATCCATGCGCCTGATCTTTGAAAGAAGCTTGTCAACACGACGACATGGAAAAGGGCTACACAATAACACGGCAAGTGCACACCGGCGTGAAATTATAGCGACCCGGAAATTCGATAGTATGGCAGCAAGACAACACAAATTAAATCCGACATGACGACATGACAACACAAACACACGACAATGCGATATGACGGCATGACGACACAACATCTCAGCACCACGGAAGCACAACAGGACAACACTAAATGGCGGATATGGGCCACCATACCAAATTCTTCCCACAATCACAAAAGAATAAAGAAAATAGAAAGCAAACCAATTTTCATGCGTGAGCCGAGTCTTTCTTACACAAAAGATATGGTGCAGTGGTTTGATAACATTTTTAGTGCTAACGAAGGCTGTTCTCAGGTTCCATGATAAAAATATATTAACTTATTTACCCACCACCGTCAGATTTAAAGAGGCCCGTAACTTTAAGTGATTCGTAATTTTAAGAGGCATTTAAGTGTGGTTTTGTGAATACCACTTAGTGCACACGTAACAGTCTCGCAAATCGCTCTTAGCGTCCCCGCAAATGACTAAAGAGGCCCATAACTTAAGTGGCGTTCGTGAATAAGGCCCCAGAACACTACACTGGGCACAGTGTATCCCATGTAGTATGTTTAGTTAACCGGCATATTTCATTCCTTTCAAGGAACTCATGCCCTAATTACACGAAGCTCCCTAAACATACATGATTATGTCACTCACTGTTTTGATATGATAAAATCATTCTCCCTGAGGGTACATATCTTATTGGCTAACAGGATTTTTTTCACATCTGATGATCCTCTTCCTAGCTCTTTCCCGGTAATTGTAACAATAGTGCCACCTTGTGTGTGTGTTGAACTGGGTGTCACCTGTTAAATACAGATATAACATATTAAATGTAGCATAAAATTATGGATAATGATAAAATTCAACAATTTCCGGAATCTTCTGATATTTAGCTACATGTACACATGTACAACTTGGCAATGGAATTGACAACTATGGACATGAATTCCCATCTCCAAGGTCTTTAGCATAATTGTCTAATTTTCAGGGCTTGATTTCTAAATTGTCATTTTCGAGGCTAAGTTTCAAGGTGCATGTAGTGTACATACCCTGTACAAGTGACATGTGGTCTTTGTTACAAACAATAAGGGGTTTTCCAGGTTAAAATGAATATCGATACATAGAAGGCAATTTATACATTTCAAGTCTGTCAAGCTCGACAAGTTTTTCTGCCAGCTTTACAAAAGTTTGACTATCTTTAAATAATTGAATTATGACAATCTGAAAATTTATACATCTGTTAATATTCAGCTAAAACTGATCAATATTGGATGAAAACATGTTCAAAAACAATTTACAGTACACCAAACATTGTACAACAATTCTTCAAATAAAGTTTACAGTAAGATGGAAAGGAATATCCAAATTCCATCATTTCGCCTTCCCATTAAAATGATTTTCATATTTTGAAAATATTCACGAACAGGACATCATATATGACCCAAAATGTTATTGATAGACATTTTGAGAAATAATGAGAAATGTCAGAAGTAAGACCATGTGTACCAAAACCTGGCGAATTCAAAAATGTGTTGTTTCCAGTCAAATATCGATTAGGTTTGTAAGATTGACAGCTTGAATTACAGCTTTGATTGATTAAGTTTAAGATTTCAAACTTTTCTCTGTAGCAATAACTTGACATGTTACTGGTCCAGCCCCTTAATTATATGATTTTCCTAACATTAACAAATGGTGGAAGTTATATGAGAGGCGTGGAGTCCGCAAACTGCGCTCAGTCCACCACATGCACATTTTCTGAAACAGCACTATTCTGATTATCCATAAAATGTACAATTCACCTTATACTAATGAACTTCCATTATACTGAAAAATAACCATAGCAAAAGGAACATGTGGCTGTCGCCATCGGGACCCCTCGGGCCGAGCCCAGAGCAATTGTGGAAATAATGTTTCTGACCCCAACAACTCACATATTTGGGGTCTGACCCCAACAACTCACATATTTGGGGTCTGACCCCAACAACTCACATATTTGGGGTCTGACCCCAACAACTCACATATTTGGGGTGGGCATAATTTTACCTGTATGATATAGATCATAGACAGACAAAACAATATAGCAGTAGAGCAGTGATTACCTATAGTAGATGTAGTCAAACGATTACTGTCTATTCACAGCAATCCACACAGGTTTGTGTGAACTCCTGAAAAATACATCCCATGGCACCGACTTTCAATAGGCTTCTGGTACTGGCTGTATTAAACAACTGTATTAAGTTTCATTGTTGTGAGTGAAGGACTTTTTGAGATAATGTGTTTACAAGGATATGGACCAACAGACATGTATAAAGGGGCAGAACTCCTGAAAAACACATCCGATTACACCGACTTTCAATAGGCTTCTGGTACTGGCTGTATTAAACAACTGTATGAAGTTTCATTGTTGTGAGTGAAGGACTTTTTGAGATAATGTGTTTACAAGGATAAAAACAGACAGACATGTATAAAGGGGCATAACTCCTGAAAAACACATCCAATGGCACCGACTTTCAATAGGCTTCTGGTACTGGTTGTATTAAACAACTGTATGAAGTTTCATTGTTGTGAGTGAAGAACTTTTTTAGATAATGTGTTTACAAGGATATGGACCAACAGACATGTATAAAGGGGCATAACTCTTGAAAAACACATCCAATGGCACCGACTTTGAATAGGCTTCTGGTACTAGCTGCATTAAACAACTGTATGAAGTTTCATTGTTGTGAGTGAAGGACTTTTTGAGATAATGTGTTTACAAGGATAAAAACAGACAGACATGTATAAAGGGGCATAACTCCTGAAAAACACATCCAATGGCACCGACTTTCAATAGGCTTCTGGTACTGGCTGTATTAAACAACTGTATGAAGTTTCATTGTTGTAAGTGAAGGACTTTTTGAGATAATGTGTTTACAATGATATGATGGACAGATGGACAGATGGACGGACGCCTGGACGGACAGACGCCTGGACAGACGACGGAGGCAACGACAATACCGCTCGGGCAGAATCTGCCCGAGGGGTAAAAACTCACCGAGAAAATAGTTGGAACAGGACAAAGCTTGGGTACACAGCTGGAGCTATTGTACTGACATTTAGGAATGCCGGCACACCATTGGCAATTGTATGGTTTCTTGCCATCCCGGAATGGAGCATTGTAGCTACCACAAGTACTACAGTCCTCGCCCAGTATGTCACACTTATATAGCATTGCTGCAAGGATAGAAACACCACAATTACAACAGGAGGTAAACAAAATGCTAACTGCATGCATCAGTGAAAGTTCTTCAATCTCAGGATAAAATATGGAATACTATAAGATGAAAAATTCAAGAACAATTTTCTGCAGTGCTCTTATTCTTCTCAATCACAGTTCATTTTAACACATTAGCGTCTGAGTTAACCCTACCTGGTCTGGGCTATTTGGGACCTGTCCAGGGACATTTCAACCCCCCTCCCCCCCGTTATTTTTCTTACTGCTTGAGCTAGGGGACTGAAACTTCCCACACTATACATTTGGGTCAAGATCTACTAGCAAGTGCAAACAAAAAAATCCAAAATTTTAGATAGCCACTTTGATGACGTCACAGAGGCGTCATTTTCAAATACGACACTGCGCATCTGAAAACCGCTCGGCTCTGGGCGCCAGCCAGAGAAACCAGCAATCATAACTTGTCTCTCTATGTTTAAATGATGTATACCAAGTATCACACTGAAAACTTGTACAGTACCAAAGGATATATAGATCAATGATTTTACATAAATTAAAAATGGCCACCAAGGTTTTCATCCAATCAGAGAAAATGGTTCTGTCATTCACAGTTAGTCTCTTGATGATGTACATGTAGTCTTGCATCAAACACTTGAACAGTACCAAAGGTATAGATTTTGCATGAGTTAAAGATGACAATCAAGTTTTCCATCTAATCAGAGAAACTGGTTGCCATTAACTGATTGTAAGTTTCTTGCTATATTGATGATGTCTGGTTTCTTATGAAGCACTAAAACAGAATATCAGAGATACAGATCATGAATGATTTTGAAGTACATGTAGTACAGGGGTAAAAACGTCGGTGTTTTCACGAATAATATCGTTCTATTAGCGTTTGGAACGTGTTTCAATGCATTCTGAATGCGTTTTGTATTCATTTTGTTTGCTTCTCAAAAAACACTTTTATACCTTGCAAACGGGTTTGATCATCGATATGTTCATTTATCTTTCGTTTCGTTTCGCTTGAAACGCATTTCACGAACGCGTTTATGAATGCATTTGAAATGCCTTTTGGAAACGCGTTTGAAACGTGTTTTGGAAAGGCATTGTTTGAAACGTGTATTGTTGTTGTTAAATAAACATTACTGTCCACACCATGGTTGCTTCGTCGGGCGGAAATACCATTTGATCTGTTTTTGTTTGTTTTTTTCCATTTGTACAATGGTTCGGCGACTGAGTGTTGATCAAAAGCTGCATGAATTCAAGGTCAAACAAAGTACTTTTTCGGCTCGGTATCACACGGCTGACAAATCTTTTTGATTGGTACGGGAAGAAAAATATTGTTTTGCTTGGTGAACGAAAAGATTTAAGCTTAGTGCAATATACACTGTATATAAATGAAACAATATAGAATATTCCCATCAAATCGCTAAGTAAAACATGAATTGCAGGCAAGCACCTAAAAGGTGCGCGGACCCCTCAGCCTGTTTTTTTTTTAGTCAAGTAGGATCAGGGCTGCATCTAAGAGTCAATTTTGTTTCGGAAAACATATGGGCGCCCAAAACTCAAATGAAACAAAAAACGAAAGTGTTGTTGCTGTTCAATTTGAAAGGATTTCTGAAGGAAATACTCCTAGAAAAAGCTTCTGGGAGCCTCGATATCGATCCGATTGCATAGCTGGGTATTGAATTTCATGTTAATAAACCTCTGTTTTGTGATTGATCACAGGCTCTTTGCGCCGAAATTCACTTAAAAAAATTGGACCCTCAATAATGAATTATGAAAAGGAACTGGGAGTTTGGGATCGGAACCTGCAAAAAATCCCTGGATACCGTATATAACAGACTTCGGTTTCACGTGAGTGGTGTGCTGGGATTACAGCATGCAGGAAAGTGTAGCTCTGTTAGTGGTAATTTATGCATTGCACAAGTGTGATAACAAGTAAACACACTGATTGACACAGGCCCACCCTTATCATTAATTAGGGGGGGGGGAATAAGCTCCAGGTATGCAAACTGGTTCAAAATTGCCCCGAGTCAGGCTAAAAATGGGCTCTCCTAATCACTCGTTTTAAATTATTTCCAAGGTACAGTAACATGTTTGGTGACAAAAATTGAAGCATTATGTTGTACCAGCTAAATGTGTGGACACAAATATGGTTCATGCAAAAGTTTTAGGATAAATCATATAAATAGAATAGAATAATTTAGAATAGAATGATTTAATAGCAAAATTAAAGAAAAATGTTGTCCTTCATTCAATGAGAATCTTGAATGGACCAGGCTTTCTTGTATCAGGGAACCTTCAAAATTCAAACTGAAACATGCAACCAAGGGTTCCCGATGGGCATAGATAACAGTGCAAAAGCTAAGCCATCAATAAATAATACAAAAAAAAATTAAAAATCACGAAATCATCATAGCCATCTGAAAATCTAATCATTTCATCAGTCAACATCCAGGAAGCTCTCACCAAAGTTTGGTCAGGCCCGACTTCATAGATCTGCAGATATTCAGCGGACAAGAACATATTGACGGACGGACAGACGTAGCCCTATGGGCCGAGGGGTAAAAATCGTTCTGTTTAGCTATCATTTAGAAATACTGGTAGTTTCGTTTGCATTCATTAGAGAACAGAAAATTACCGGGCACAACACTTTTTTACCACTGTATATTGAAGGCTACGCCACATATATTTATTTCATAGCACAGGGATTAATAATAGCGGCTGGAGAAGGCCCCGACACGAGGGCTTATTGGCCTGGTTTGCAAAATAAAAACACAAATTTGCGCGAGTTGAACGAAAAGAGAAACCTGTTTGAAATGCGTTTATAAAACCCGTTTCGATAAGAGCAAACGCGTTTGACGAGGGAAACGCTTTTAATAAAAGAAAAATTAAGCGATATTTAAACCGTTTCGTTTCCTATAATTGTTTGGAACGCATTTGGAATGCGTTTACATTTAGTTCCGTTCATGTTTCGTTAGGTCAAACTAAATGAAAATAACCGGACACCGAACGCTTTTACCCCTGTATATCACATCTATACATGTTTAACTGGAATTTTCAGAAACAAACATGTCAAAATACATGCAAGAAAAAAAAAGAAAAAAAATCTAGATCACATTGGAAATAAAATACAGATCAGTGACCTGGAATACACCACTAAGACAACTTCTCTCTGTTCAAATCTGTCAATTTTCGTTTTGGGAATAACGTTCCCTTTCAAGTTGCCAAAATCGTGCCCTTAAAATAAATCTTAATTTCGTCACAATCAAAAATGTCATTGGAAAAATATCATGTCAGAATGGTTTACAATGTTCATGGCAATAGCGCCATCTAGTGATAAAATGAATCCATGCAAACACAACCAAGCAAATTCTCCCGACCTAGGGAGATAGCAAACAAAATTTGACAGGAAAATCTCTAATGGTTTAAGAGATATGAACAAATAGCGATGTCAGTGCTGACAAATTTTCGAATTCAGCAGCCATTGGATCACAAAAGAAAATAAAATACAGCTCCAGCCATATCATACTTATGTGCAGCAACCTTGAATACACTAATATACAACTTATCTCTAGATTCAAATCATTCAATTTTCATTTTTTGAAGAATGTCACATTTTGAGTTACCAAAATCGTGCCTTTAGGGTCACTTAACACCACCAAAACCTTTTCAGCTCTGTGTGTGTTGTACAAGATCACTATACCCAAATTTTATGAAAATCAAAAAAGCCTTTGGAAAAAAATCATGTCAGAAAGGTTAATAATGTTCAGAACTACAGCACCATCCAGTGATCAAATAAAAACATAAATATAAAAACAAAATTTATCCAAAAAATCTCCAACGGTTCCAGAGATATGGACGTTTGAAATGGCGATGGCCATGGCGTAGTTTCCCGGTTAACACAAGAGCATCCATGTTGTGGAAATACTCTAACTATAAAACTACAAAGTCACAGAAAGTCAGCTCTCAATTTTTTGTCATTTCGGGTATAGGGTAGAAAGTTGGGGGGGAGGGGGGTGTAATGGTCTGGTAGGGTTAAGGAACGAGCAATTGGTGGCAATAAGTAACAGGCAATAAACATTTTTAATAGATTACTAATCTGCGACCACATGGCATGTGTGATTGAAAGTTGGAGACTCCTATAGGTAGTCATTCTTGAGATATCATGGTTACTGGCAATGAGAAAGCAGAAAGATGGACATATGACAATACCCCAAACCCAATTTTAGCAGTAGCCCAAGACTAGATGTTTGTCTGGGTTTAGTTCATTGAGCCTTGGCCTTCTCATTTTTGAGATATGGTGGTATTAACATTTCATGACAAATGGACCAACTTTGACCTGGTGACGGTCCTAGAAAATGGATCAATCTGAAAGATTTTCATTATGCTTATTTTTTGCGACGACATGCATGTGTGAGCCAAGTTTGGGGTTCATAGATCAGAGATATGGTGGTAACAAGAAAACAGACAGATGAACATACAAACATGATGACAATCTCTGCAAGGCCAATTTTCACAGCAGGCTGCCCATGACCTGATGTGACTGAAGTTCAGTGAGTTTTGGGCCTATTCATCATGTAAGGAAAACACAATAGGTGACGACATGTAGGGAACCATATCTCAGTGATTATCAATCCTCTTTTGCTCAGTGACCATATGTATGGATGTGTATGAATGCATGTATGTATGTGTGATGTATAGCTTGTGTTCGAAGGCATAATCAGTCTTGAGATATGGTGTAATGAGAAAACACAGACATACTGACAGACATACCCAAAGCCAACTGCTGTGCATCTCAGCAAGGCAATGATGAGGACACAAACATGTAGTCTTACTTACATGTACATGTATGTTATGTTATCAATTTTCCTTACTTCCAACATGTCCAATAGCATTCCTAGATTTCTTGTACTCAACTGCCCGATTGTTCCAGGTCAAGCCCAATGTTGCTGTTCTTTCTCCAAGTGTTTCACTGTAGTTATACTGTAACACAAAACAACTTTAAAATTGAGCATTAAAGTAAACACTTGAAAAAAAAGATACTGCAAATGAAAGATCAGTGTCCAGCTCGAGCCAAAATTGGGCTCAATATACCACATGTTTGCCTGCAAATATAACCAAATTTGATCGAATGCGATATCCCACATCTACTTGTGGCAAAGTAGATATTGGCTTGCTGATCTTTGAATGAATGAAAGCTTAATTGTGTGAAACACGGGCAGAGAATTTCCACAAATATATGCGCAAAACAAAATTTTATATATGACCCTTAAAGCAATAAGAACTTAGGAGTGGTAACACGTACTGACCATATGAATACAGCACCTGTACCGATTACCAGTTATGAAATCAAAGCATATTTGCCATTTAATTAGGTAATTAAGATCTAATCATGTCGGGGGCAGCGCCTTTAATATTTCGTCGCACGAAACCCGAATCCTTCGGCATTTCATTTCTCTATGAATGGGAACCATTAACCAAGGTGAGAACGACTGCCGTGTCTCACGGCGGGTGGTCCGTCTCGATGTGTACTGTAATTAACAAACCCGAATCTATTAACTGGGCCGATTTTGTAGCTTCCTATAGTTTGGAAGAAAGTTATTAGCACTAGACAAATAACTGAAACATACTTCTTTAGTTAGAGCTTAAATGAGCCGATTTCAAGTTGATTCTATTTTACGTTTATCGATAAATCCCGTATCGTCGTGCGCATGCATGTACATGATTATACGCCTATAAAACATGGGAAATGGAAAAGCTGTAACGTGTGCAGTGTTTCTGAACGATGGTGAACATTACTTGTTTGATCATCCATATACTTATATGCTCCTGAAAAAGCTAAATGGAATGAAAAACAAATAGCCCAATAGCCCGTCACAGACGCCGACCTCAATCAAGGAAGGAACAATTTGTTTCATTGCTTAAATACGTGTCGGCTAACTGTTGAGCATAAATGCTTGAGTAATAATGATCATTTTGTTTGTTCCTTGAATAAATAATAAAAGCCAAGTATATCATTGCAATTTTCCAGAGAATTGTATCCTGAAATTGACCACAGCATAAAAGTGAATGTGTTACTCTGATTCGGTGATATAGGACTTAGGTAAAACGACATAACTCAACGCCATGCGCAGCTGTCAGGAGCAGATACCATACTGAAACATGAGTATACATGTACCTGTTGCGCTTCATTAAATGTCGACTGTTATCTCCAACGCTAAAATCCACCATATCAGAAAGATGTAGAATTTCAAATAGATAACGGATACTATAAATTTGTGACCAAATCAGTACATCGCAGCGCGAAATAGGCCTACGTGCACATACGGTACGTATATTAAGAGGATTTCACCTTCAACAATGTATTTTAACGGACTCATTTTAACATAGGGCATGTTCATTCTCATCAGCGTATTGCCCGTGTTCGAAACATAAACCATAATTAAATATCAAGTGGAATGCATTCTTCCCACGAAACTTGGACGGTTTATGAGAGCCATCCCTTATGCCTGTCGGTTGAGCGAAACCTGAGTGTATAAAGTGGTCTTTTATTCATTTCATGTTTTGATAGGCTGAATGGAAGCACACAGATTGTAAATGGCGCCACAGCAAGCGAAATGTTACTTTAAAAGATTCGGGTTTAAACTCCCGTCGGCGTATCCGTCAATATAGATCACGACTGAATGGCTTTCCCCGACGCCTTTGATATCCACTGACATTCCTCTATATTAAATGAAAAATGACATTAAATGATATATAAAATGAATTCCTCTATATTAAATATTATTTATTAAATGATTAAATGAAAAGGTGAACTGGAAACGGCGACAAACGGCTCACAGCAGGCGAAATTTTGCATACTTGTAGATTCGTCAGCTAAAACTTTGAAAATCTACAAACTTCAATACCAGGGTTTTCAAACCAAATTAAACTTCTCACTAGATGAAAACGGGGGACGTTTCCAAATACTTGGAGGTATCGTCGATAATTATCAGGGAATCTTCGCATCATTTTAATGGATTGGTATGATGTCCGTCATATTCTCCAGTCTTTTCGGATGTATTCGTCTCTAGTATCGTATCCGTTGGAATGCCGCAAAACTCGATCCGATTTTCATTCTGTTCATGGAGGTTTTTCGTCCATGTTCTCTTTAGTGAGTATTAAACCTGAAGAGATACCCGATTCAAAATCCCGAATTGAGGATTCGGGTTCGGCATTTCTTTGGAATTTCTCTATGAATGGGAGCGATTAACCAAGGCGAGAAGGCCTATCGTGTCTCACCGCGGGTGGCCCGACTCGATGTGTACTGAATGTGCAACCCCGAATCTATTATAACTGGCTCGATTTTGTAGCTTCATCTGGGTGGAAATAAATTTATTAGCACCACGCATTCAACTGAAACATACTTCTTTGGTTACGGTTTAAATGGGTTGATCTTAATTAGATTCTATTTTACGGTTGTCAATAAATCCCGTAGTACGTATCCGTTTGAATGCTGCAAAACTCTGCCAATATCTGTCCGATTTTCTGAATTGAGGATTCGGGTTCGGCATTTCTTGAAATTACTCTATGAATGGGAGGGATTAACTAAGGCGAGAAGGCCTATCGTGTCTCACCGCCGGTGGCCCGACTCGATGTGTACTGTAAGTTGCAAACCCGAATCTATTAACTGCCTCGATTTGCAGCTCCATCTGGGTGGAAATAAATTTATTAGCACTACACATTCAACTGAAACATACTTCTTTGGTTAGAGTTTAAATGGGTTGATTTTAATTAGATTCTATTTTACGGTTATCAATAAATCCCGTAGTAACGTATCCGTTTGAATACTGCAAAACTCTGCCAATACCTATCCGATCTTCTGAATAGAGGATTCGGGTTCGGCATTTCTTTGAAATTTCGTTTTGAATGGGAGCGATTAACCAAGGTGAGAACGCCTGTCGTGTCTCAAGGTAGGCGGCCCGACTCGATGTGTATCATAATTAACAAACCCGAATCTATCAGTAACAGATATGCATAAAGCTGTGGACACACGGCACACATGTAAATCTGAATATATTAATTTTGAATTAATGTTCCCTAGTCCTACCATAATATTTTAAAATAAAAAAAAAACTAATAAAAAATGAATACTCACCATATTTACTGGTGTTTTACTCGATTATATTCTGATTTACGTGTACCTTTTTAGCAGCTTTTCATGTGTCGGCCTCCCGTAATTCGCCGAAGATCGTCTACACGTTCTTTAAACATTACAAGAGAACGGATGAAGATAAGAAAATGAGATGTATATTTTCATAATCCTATAAGACTCTGGATGAGAAATATATACTTGGATTCTAGTTCAAGGAAGCGACTTTGAAGAATATGAAAATTCCCGGCGAATCGACACCATTTTTTAAAGGGAATGTTTCGTCAGGATTTAAAAGGAAAACTATACACGTAACAGTGGCCGGTCTATATCAAATATCTCTCTTTTTTTAAAGAATATGTGTTGATGTGTTGGTGTTTGAACTGTTTTATTCATAATCATTTTTTTCTTTTTTTCTTTTGAACCCTCACAGGGCGGCCTGTGGTGGGCGCCGCATGCATGGTGAAGTCTCCACGTGAATTATTCTGGCCATAGGCCTACATGTATATGTCTTAGGGAATACTATACTTGCGGGAAAGGAGGGCGTGTCAGTTTCAATACTTTGGTCAAAATCAAATATCTATCTCTTGTAAAATATCTATCTTTTGTAAAAAAAAAATACGTTGTGTTGGTGTTTGGACTGTTTCATTCAAAGCGTATTATTTTTAAAGCAGCCCCCACAGGGCGGCGTATGACTGGCGCCGCATGCATGGTGAAGTCTCCACTTGAATTAATCGGGCCGTACAGTGTATATGTCATTTAGCATCAAATATCTTCTAAAGAAATGGGTTGATGTTTTGGTCATTTTTGAATTGTTTTATTTCTGGGCGTATTTGTTTCACTGACAAATACAGGAGACCTCTCGTCGCGGCCTACCTTGGAATATGACGGAAGCTTCATGTCTCGGCGAGAAATAATTGGGTCGAGTCTTTTTATCATGATCATAGTTGTAGGCCTGTATACATTCCCTGATTTACTCATTTGGCTGTCGACTTTCCGAGACCAGTGTCGTGGTGTTTGAGTCAAGGCCCACTGGTATGTTGATGGAGCCAAGATTCTGTTGGTTGACGGAGGCCAATCTCCATATACTTACCTCGTCGCGGCTCCGTGAGCTGATGCAATTCAGATTGTAATTACAAAAAGGAATTTATAACAACTTGAGGTTGTGGACTTGCTGTCTTCTCCTGTCATCTGTCGCTGCATGACCACCCACAATGATTATTACTTACCTTAATTAGTAGGCAGTAGTTAGATGAATGCATGCAGTTAGTCAAATAATTCCAGAAATGATAAACGCGTGAAAAAGCTAAGGAACGCAACTTTCGCTATGCCATGCAGTAACATAATTTCGGAAGAAATTGTAAACTGGAGTTTGTTGTTTTAACTTTCATACCAAGAAAACTAATATTTCAAAGACTTCAACAAAAAAAGATTTAAACAATAACAAAACTCTATTTAACCAACAAACAGGACAAAGGCAACATGAAGAACAAGTCACTCGGGAGTATCTGAAATAAAACAAAAACATGAACTTAGTTCAGCAGTATTCCTAAATATTTACATAATACTAAAAAATGAAAAAAAATTGTCTAATGGGATAGATCGGACAAACCTGAAGAGGACCAGATAACTTTACCGATAGCACAGATGAATATAATTGTCTGAAAAAAGAAAAAGAAATAAAATATTCAACAATTTTTAATAGCATTTTCTTTCCTTATATCGCCCAAACTTGTGGACAATTTTACAGTCGCCTTCATGACGGATCATATTGTGGAATGCAAATAAAATACAGATCTTTATCGGAAGAAATCCATTCATAATACCTCCTTTTTCCCCACTTGAAAACCGGAATGTGAAATTGAAGACCGGAAAGTTCGTTGCAGTTGTACGTTGTTGGTTCGGCAAGCACGCGGACCTTGGAGAGAGCATTTTTCGTGAAGTCGCGAAAGATTTCTTTCCAAATTAAAGCATATAAAATTATGTTTTCAGATATAATACACAGCAAGGAAGCAATCAGAGATTGCTCAATTGTATGCCCCCCCGTTCCACTTTAATCCGACACTGCCCCGCCATTGTTCTGCATTTCTTTATTGGTTGGTGGAGGCCTAATTTGGATAATTATAAAAATTCTGTCTCAGTCATTTTTTGCCATGCCTCACATAATACATATTCCAAGTATTAAGCAACAAGTGATACTACGATGCTTCGATGCAAGATGGTCGCCAGGGCTTTCGCCAAATCCGAAAATGTGATCTGGTTAGGAGACCTACATTCATTGGGAGTATATTGTGGTGAAATTATGAAGCGATCAGTGAACTTTGAATTTTGCACCCAATTCACTGTTTTTGGGGCAATTTCATACTTCAGGACCTACGTTGTCTGCTTTGGAATGTAGAATAACATATAATATAGCCATTTTCCTGGTTCAAATCGGTTATGGACTGAGATCCAGCTTGGACAAATAAATATATCCCATTCACTTAGGTTTAAACAAAGGGCCATAACTCTTGAAAATATAACCGAAAACAGAGTAACTTCACGCTGCACACCTATGGGTCACTGACCACATGTCATGCAAATTTCATACTTGTTCATACAATATTAACCGAGATCCAGACTTAGGGAGCGTATCAATATCAAGAACGTTCATTTCTAAGGAATGGCGTCAGAAAATGAACTGGCGTCCGTTCGTGCTCCTTCTGAAAACGAACGTTCGATAGTTCAGAAATGAACTCGGGTGCGTTCATTCTCAGTTTGAACGTTCATATTTTAGCGTCCAAAATATATATGAACGTTCATATTTCAGCCTCCAAAATATAAACGAACGTTCTCTGCTTCAATGTTCTTTCTTGTTAATACCACCGCATGTTCGTTGTTGAGATTTACGAGTGTGTGTCGACATTGAATAACCGGTACCTAAATCTTGCGAGTGTTAGCAGACGTTGATAAATGGGTCTGCTGCAGCAAGTATATAATGCTGGCGAGTTTAATTTGGATTCTTTCATGCGGTCGTACTAAAAACTGCGCGTAACTGCGCGTAACTGCGCGGAGCTTAATTTCAACTGCGCGTGGATTATCTGATGGATTTTTCTTTATTTGCTGACGAGCAGAATATTGATATTAATGAAACAGACAACAAACTCCGCAAAATGTAGACTATATGTCGCTTGAAACGAGAGAGAACGAAATTCAAATGCGCGGAAATTATGTTTCACTGCCCGGAGATTCGCTTCGCTGGAATGGAATCGTTAATATTAGAGCACATTATCCTACCTTATTCGTACTCCACTCAGATTCGAAACGCTCGAACTAAGTCTGATGTGTATGAATTGTATCTGTCCGAACGTAAATTGAGTATAAATTTAACTGCGCGGAAATCGAGCCCGTAAACAAATTTGGCATAAACTTCAACTGCGCGGAAATCCATGGCAGCTTCACCCCACACAGATTCTTCTGCATTGAACTAATTCTGATATGTATGAATTTCAAAAGGCTTTGCGTGTGTGAATTTCATCTGTCCGAACGTGAACTTGGTATAAATTTCAACTGCGCGGAAATCGAGCCCGTAAGCAAGTTTGGCGTAAACTTCAACTGCGCGTAAATCCATGGCAGCTTCACCCCACAGAGATTCTTCTGGATTGAACTAAGTCTGATGTGTATGAATTTCTAAAGGCTTGCGTGTATGAATTTCATCTGTCCGAACGTGAACTTGGTATAAATTTCAACTGCGCGTAAATCGAGGCTGTATAAAGTTTAACTGCGCGGAAATCCATGGCAGCTTCACCCCACGCAGATTCTTCTGGATTGGACTAAGTCTGATATGTATGAATTTCAAAAGGCTTCAACTGCGTGGAAATCGAGCCCGTATAAAGTTTAACTGCGCGGAAATCCATGTCAGCTTCACCCCACACATATTCTTCTGAATTGAACTAAGTCTGATATGTATGAATTTCAAAAGGCTTCAACTGCGCGTAAATCGAGCCCGTATAAAGTTTAACTGCGCGGAAATCCATGGCAGCTTCACCCCACACATATTCTTCTGAATTGAACTAAGTCTGATATGTATGAATTTCAAAAGGCTTCAACTGCGCGGAAATCGAGCCCGTATAAAGTTTAACTGCGCGGAAATCGAGCCCGTAAGCAAATTTGGCGTAAAGTTCAACTGCGCGGAAATCCTTGGTATAAATTTCAACTGCTCGATTTACGCGCAGTTGAAGCCTTTTGAAATTCATACATATCAGACTTAGTTCAATTCAGAAGAATATGTGTGGGGTGAAGCTGCCATGGATTTCCGCGCAGTTAAACTTTATACGGGCTCGATTTCCGCGCAGTTGAAGCCTTTTGAAATTCATACATATCAGACTTAGTTCAATCAGAAGAATATGTGTGGGGTGAAGCTGCCATGGATTTCCGCGCAGTTAAACTTTATACGGGCTCGATTTACGCGCAGTTGAAGCCTTTTGAAATTCATACATATCAGACTTAGTTCAATTCAGAAGAATATGTGTGGGGTGAAGCTGCCATGGATTTCCGCGCAGTTAAACTTTATACGGGCTCGATTTCCGCGCAGTTGAAGCATTTTGAAATTCATACATATCAGACTTAGTTCAATCCAGAAGAATCTGCGTGGGGTGAAGCTGCCATGGATTTCCGCGCAGTTAAACTTTATACGGGCTCGATTTACGCGCAGTTGAAATTTATACCAAGTTCACGTTCGGACAGATGAAATTCATACACGCAAGCCTTTAGAAATTCATACACATCAGACTTAGTTCAATCCAGAAGAATCTCTGTGGGGTGAAGCTGCCATGGATTTCCGCGCAGTTGAAGTTTACGCCAAATTTGTTTACGGGCTCGATTTCCGCGCAGTTAAATTTATACTCAATTTACGTTCGGACAGATACAATTCATACACATCAGACTTAGTTCGAGCGTTTCGAATCTGAGTGGAGTACGAATAAGGTAGGATAATGTGCTCTAATATTAACGATTCCATTCCAGCTGAAGGAATTTCGTTCTCTCTCGTTTCAAGCGACATATAAGTCTGACCCTATTGTCTGTTTCATTAATATCAATATTCTGCTCAGAATCGGCAAATAAAAGAAACTCCATCAAATAATCACGCGCCAGTTAAACTCAGCGCAGACATACGACCCCTGCATGGTAACAAATAGATAGATAGATTTATTGCTCAGTTTTGTCCATAGGACTAAAATGCATACACATTAAGACATATGATTAGCTGGTATTTCGTTTACGCGTTTGTATGCTTACGCCCGTTATTTGGCCAGATTTTCCCTGAATGTGGAGTTTTACCGTACCGTAAACCGAAGTCGCCGACTGTAACTTGAGTCTGCTATATTCCTCTCTCAACCTCTTTCTATATTTGTGACTACTTGAATGATATTTCCTCTTTCTACTTGTGAAACAATTTTTATCTAGATTTGAGAGTAAAGTTATACAGTCTTATCTTGGTAGATTCATGGAGACTGCTCCATCATGGAGCCGGTCTTCCAGGCTCCATCGTAGGCTGCTATCCAAGGCTCTGCAAATGGTTCTATCTATTGTGAAGGCCTTTGTTCGACTGAATGGGATTAACAAGGAAGATTATAATAATTATGTTGTAGACAATCGCCGATGAACGACTTGGTTTTCATTATACAATCGGCGTTTCTATCTTCCAGGGTGTTTCCTTGCACGTCCGCGAAGTGAAGGTCAAATCTTCGGGAACCTTCAAGATGAAAGATATTTGTAAATGGGCCATGCACGAACCCCGTTATTGGGAGTACTGCGCTACGCCTTCTAAAATAATTTTAAAATTATATACCCTGATCACCCCAATATCTGTTCGTATAGCTTAATTCCCTCAATATTCTTTGCATCCTATTCTCGTTTCACTTGAACAGAATACATCTGTACTAATATGTATATGTCCTATTTTCAGATTTTTAATCATCTGTCGGGGTTGATGAACGAGCCGAGAAGCTTTTAAAATTCGCCGTATTTATAATGGTGATGTTGATATGGGAAATAAGATTTATTTCGACTTCGTCTTTAACAAATATAAGGTTAAAACGATTGATAGTTCTATTGTAGCGAAACAATAAACACCGGACGAAGCATTTTCAACGGAGTTCTTACAAGATGGTGCGGGAAACGGTCGACAATCCGATACGGGAACAACAGTCGATAATTCATGTGTATGGCAAGTTTGGATCATCTGTAAACCTTTTTTTTTTTACCAAAGCTTTTTTGGTTGTAAATAAAATGTTTTGAGCAACAAATGTAATAACCATGATAAACTGGTGATTAGAATATCAATGGTTAGTATATTTTCAGTCCCAAGAGAAGCTGGATGACGACCAGGAAATCGCTCAAATCAGGTAATCGGCAGCGACAAACAGTTTATTCCAACTGTTTAAAATCAGGACTTGCTATTGTATTATTGTATGATTTTTGTTGGATCATGGGGGTACCTCCATGTTTAGATATATAGATGAACGATTCGCGATTCAATAACTTAGCGTGTAGATAGAATTTATGTGTGTTCAGTGGATTTCTCCTCATGAAGTGACAAATTCTCCAGGAGTCTTTCGTCTGAAAAAAATAATCCAGAAAGAAGCCAGATGAATATTATATGGGTACATCCACAATTTATATAGATGGATCTAATTTTACAGTTTAATAAAATGTGGATTCCCTATATGTCAATATGCTATGGATATACTTGTTGATTGGATAATATCAAATGCACTATTCTGTTCGAAATGAGGTAAAACAGGTGAGTACATGTGGGACAGAATATATGTGGCTGCACGACATACCAAGCCTGGAAGATCAGATCAAGATGGTGAGGTTTTCTTTTACAGTTTTTTAATCTTTCTTATAATCCCAAGCTGTTAAATACATGTGGGACAGAATATATGTGGCTGCACGACATACCAAGCCTGGAAGATCAGATCAAGATGGTGAGGTTTTCTTTTACAGTTTTTACCCCTCGGCCAACTTTGGCCTAGGGGTATTGTCGTCATCATGTACGGCTGTCCGTACGTCCGTACGTCTGTACGTCCGTCCGTCCGTTACCGCGATATCTACAGAACCGTTTCATGCATGGTAACCAAACTTGTTACATCTATTTATCTTCACGTAAATCAGAAGCCTATCGAAAATGAGTCATCTCGGACAATATTTTGCAGAGTTATGCCCTTTTTTACAAATAAAAATCCATTTATGATTTGTTATTGTGATAATTTCAGAACTGTTCCATATACAACATCCTAACGTGATACAGTTGTTTCTCTTGACCTGAACTAGATGCCTATCGAAAATGAGTCGTGTCAGAAAGTATTTTGCAGAGTTATAAAAATCCATTTATGATTTGTTATTGTGATAATTTCAGAACCGTTCCATATACAACATCCTAACGTGATACAGTTGTTTCTCTTGACCTGAACTAGATGCCTATCGAAAATGAGTCGTGTCAGAAAGTATTTTGCAGAGTTATGCCCCTTGTGTAATAAAATCCACTAATTCCTATGTTAAGTTTGCATATAATTTCTATATCATGTTTGTATACTATCACATTTATTTATTGATTGGATGACTGATTTATTGATTTATTCTCTTGCACAATGCGAAGAACAAACGTATATCTATAGTGTATGTATTTATTCCAGAAACAAATTAATTTAAGGGGAGGAAAACTTCTTTTTTTTTTCAAAGAAAGTACACTTACAATACCAGGGGTAAATATTTCTTCCCACAAGCCAATCAATTGGTAGAGACACCCTTACATTATAATAGCTGGGGTTCAGAGCTGAGGGGTTTCGATAGCGCAGCTTCATGTTTAATCTTTCTTATAATCCCCCTCCCTCACCAAGCTGTTAAAACTTTCGAGATAAACGTTTTTGTGCCTGACCCGCAATCGTCTGTGTCAGCTTCTTGAGTATAATTTCAGGTTCTCCCACGGCTCATGCTGCTGTCGTGCACCATTCGGCATCATTCACTAGTATGTTTGAGACAATTTTCAGTATACACTTTACGTGTTTATGGAATTCTCATCAGCTTATACATAAACATATCAACTGCTTTGGTATCACTCCACATGAAGTGTACAATCAATTCGCAATGAATCCACACCATTCGTTCTCTTGAGTAGAATCTCATATTTCTGAAAGAGTTCAAACGACGATGAAGATTGAATCTGGGCAACAATTAATTTCAAATTCCCCCCACAACTATGAAAGGTCTCACTTTCAGAATGAAAACAAATAAGTCATCTTCGTGAGCCGATTAAGACCATCCCACATTTATTTCACAAACCCGATCCCACAAGGAGGGATTTGCTTCTTTAATGTTGAATTAGACAAGACTGATTAAAAATTAATCGTTTCAAAGTCGTTAATATATACTGGCTAATAATGCATTATAATGGTACAGGAAATAAAACGAATATTTGCAGTTGATATTGACATTCACTGAAAAGTGCCAATGAGGCATAGAATGTAGTTCTAAGCAGAAATACAAAGAATAATATGTTATATCATCTTCATTAACTGTCAGTTTTACTGAAATGGAATTAGATTATTTTGTGAGGAAGATCATTCCTCACCAAATAATCTGAACGCTGATTAAGTCTCGGCTCTGTGAGCTCACGCCAGTTCAGGCGATGGAGACAAAGGTCGGTTGATCGATAGAGAAACGGCTCCGTTGCTACATGGGGATCCAGCTCCATAGACGACGAATCCTGCATCGTCCATTGATGGGGAGTCCAGACTGTATGGTGAATTTTTGGTGAACAAACTTGCAAACCTGTCAGTTTCCTTATATTCAATTCAAGTTGGCTACAAGTATAGTTTGCAAAAACATCAGTACTTTCAGTTCCTGTGTGAAGATCAGAATCTCTCAGCCTATGGAATCTGTGCCAATATTATGTGCTCTATGTCGATGTCAAATAACGTGGCCAAGGATATCTGAAATTACAAATGGAAAATATAACAATGAAATAATTCCAACAATATTATTATCCTATTATTATAATCCGATTTTAGATGATTTAATCAATACAACTTCAATAATATAACACTCAAGTTCACAACCAGAAAACCTAAGCCTTCAAATACGCAAAAGAAAAAAATGTTTGATGGATTTCTACGGCCCCCTTCTTTACAAAAGATGTTCGCACCTCTCTTTACCAAACTCAAAACCTCTTTCGCGCACGTGTCTGTGAAAGCTATGCGATAAGTTGAACCGGGAAAATAGTCTGGGGGGTATTTTCTGCAGGAGTTTTTGGAAGTAGATTGCTCAGTATATTGATGAATGGCCACTGTGAAGAATAAACTGGAATCTTTCACGGGATGCTTCATTGTGACAATCCGAAAAACACACACAGCGCAGACTGGGCAAGAGATATTTTAAATACAAAACCGATTATCACCTTGTACGCTTCTGTCCAAGCGCACTGCATGGCAACTTTGCTCAAGCCTGCTGAGTAATCATGCTTCCGTAACAGTCGTGAAATCACTCTTTGTTTCACAGTAATAAGTTGTTTATTTCATGTCAGGACCAATCAAGTCAGTAAAAAGATGTGGTATCAGCTGATTACATTCACACTTAACTGCCATTATACAATAACGCAGAATGTGATAGGCGCCGAAGCAAGATTCTTTTCTCGGCCTGACCACCTTCCACTGCCAACGGGTCACAGCCTGATTTGGCGCGAATCACACAGCTTCTGGAACACGTCGTGAAATCACTCTTTGTTTTACAGTAATAAGTCGTTTATTCCGTAACAAAACCAGTCGAGTCAGTATAGATGTGGTATCTGATGATTGTATTATTTCCTCACTTACCTGCCGTTATACAATAATGCTGAATGTGATAGGCGCCGAACCTAGATTCTTTACCGGGTCTGGCTACCTCCCACTGCCACGTGTCCCGGTCCAATTTCGCGCGAATCGCATGACCTCGTGCACTGCATGATTTGGCGCGAAATGGTACAAGTTTTCACTGAATCTAATCTCGTCGATTCGAACGCTGGACATTCATCAACTTTATGTTCGGCGTGGTTCAATACATACGGAATAGAGGCCTACAGCATTTACAAAATGATATATACAAATTAAAACAATTAAAAATATTTATTTTCCTATTAATCTGCCACGACAACATATAAAACGCGACTCGTATACTCCGATTTCAGTTTAGGAGGGATAGCTGTGGCCATCTCCAAGGCAAAATACATATTGACAGTAACTGTAATATTCATATCTTTGTAGACAATCCAGTAAATGAACACACGCCGGGTATGGTAAATATATAAACTCGAACTAGACTTGGTATTAAAGCTGAGAAATAGAAGCAAATTTTACCTTTGTCGCTCCGCGTGTAACGTTGTGTAGGAAGTAATACAAATGTCAGATAACTATATCAATCATTTGTAAAAGTTGAGTAAGCAAGTATTTCAGATGAAAAATAAAAAAAATATTCGTAGAACAATTTAAACAGTCTTTTTTGTATAGTACTGTTCAGCTCTTTCCCTTTATCTCATCAACAAACGAAGTCGCGTACGGTACGGACGAATATCTATAGCGTCTGTAACAAAATAGTTAAAATCATTTTGCCAGTAATGGCGAATTAACATACAGGGTTGTAAATGGTAGCTCACTATTGCAGTCTCTATGGTAAGATACAATAAATATTAAAACAACTAATTTCTTATAATATTGGGCTTATTCAATAAAAAAAGATACTCATTCCAAGGGTAATCGTCCCAATATATTTTGTGGCGTCCCCAGTAATGATCGCCTCCATATAAGATTGTTTGCCGCATATGGGCGCTTTATATCGCAATAGAACATTCTTCAATATATTCATCATCAATGCTGACATTATGGCAGAAGTTACATACGTACCTTATTTAATTGAGGAGTAAATTCTGGAAAGATGAAGACAGTAAAGAACGTTCCCGACATGCAGGTTCTCTCGATTTTGCCATGCGGTACGCGGACGTGCGAGAAAACGAGTTTTCGTCAACACTTCTCCACAACAATCGACTACAATTTGCATATTTACACTGCCACAGATACAATTCCAATGGAGAATAAAATATACATATAGTTGGAAAACGATCTGTGCTTTTTTTGACAACTGGATTGAACATTTGAGTGGGGACAGACAAGCGCGGCGCTGGTGTGGGTCACATAATTTCGCGTGAATACCACACAACGATCAGTCACCGTAAAATAAACGTGTTTTTTTTTTCTAAAATGGAGTAAAAATAAGCGGACGGTTAGCCTTTCACCTTTTATTCGCTTTCAATAATAAGCAATACCTAATTGTCAACTTTTGATCTGTAAAAGTGCGAACGTTCAAAGACGAGGGACATGCGACTGGATATTTTTTAACAGCTTTCATTTTCTTACCAAATGAATGCAGCGTTCATTTTCTTTCCAAATGAACGCAGAATTTGTTTTTATCAAACGAACGTTCATTTTATCAAACGAACGTTCATTTTATGCGTTCACTTCAGTTCAAAAACGAATGCAGGTAAGTTCATTTTCTGACTGACTTCGTCAATAATGTCCTGAATGAGTCAGAAAATGAACTCCATTCAGTTCAAAATCGAACGCGTTCAACGTTCTTAATATTGATACGCTCCCTAACACAAGCTTACCTTAAGCTAACATGCCTCCAACAAGCTTGCGGCAAGCTAGCACAAGACTGCAGCAAGCTTGTGCAAGCTAACAATATAGGTCTGCCAAGGATTGTGAGCTTGCACCTTGGCATGGCAAGCTAGCGCAAGCCTGGAATATTTTCAGGCAAGCTAGCAAGATTGCCATATTTTTAGGCAACCTACAATATATTTATAACGAACTGTTATTGGTGAGCTTGCGCAAGCTCGCAGCAAGGGCAGGAAGTACATACTTGTAGCAGATGGTTTTGATTTAATGCCCAGCATGAGATCCCTGGTATCCATGGGAACTAGCTCTTTCCAACAAGGGTGTAATATCAGATGACCAACATTCAAATTCAGAGTTCAACTGATCTTCAACAGGTCAAGACACTTTTCAGTTTGGCTCTTTGGTTTTCTGTGATAGTTCTATGTACCATGCTTCATGCAGTTACAGAGAGTTTAGGACAGCAAGTCAAGCTGACAGAACCATGGAGAAATATGTTACTTTCAGTGTAGTTTTTGGTGGAAGCTCAGTTAAGCAAAATTTTATAGATTGAACTACACATGCAAGTACAGCAGGTCAAGAAGTTGGAGAGGACAAACGTGTTTAGCTTGCTGCCAAGCTCAAGGTGAGATAATACTGCCTTAAACTACAATCATGAATTAATGTAAATGTATTTATAGTTCAGTCTGGGGATCTGAATACAGTTTATATTGAAAACAGTATGGATGCAGGATCAAGTATGTGCAGACTGATATATTGTTCACAAGTAACGAATTGAGCCTGTAGGTCTACAACAGTCAGATTAATTATGCCCCCTCTCTAACTAGAGGGGGGGCATATAGCGATCGCTTTGTCCGTCCGTCTGTCCGTCCGTCCGTCGTACCGTCCGTCCGTCCGAATTTCTTGTCCGGGCAATATCTCGGTTAATATTTGATGAACAGGATCGAAACTTGCATGGAATGTGGCCAGTGGCTCGTAGTTGTGCAGCGTGGAGTTTTTTTTCCGAGTTCCGGTATAATTTTCAAGAGTTATGGCCCTTTTTCTGAAATCTCTGTGAATGGGACTTGTCCGGGCTGGATCTTGGTTAATATTGTATGGACAAGCATGAAATTTGCATGATACGTGGTCAATGACCCACAGTTGTGCAGTGTAAAGTTTCTCCACGTTTCGCTTATATTTTCAAGAGTTATGGCCCTTTGTTCCTGAATTCTCCGTGAATTGGGACTTGTCCGGGCTGGATCTCGGTTAATATTGTATGGACAATTATGAAATTTGCAGGATGTGTGGTCAGTGCCCTGTAGTTGTGCAGCGTGAATTTTCTTCGCGTTGTTATGGCCCTTTTTTCTTCAAATCTTTGTGAATTGGAACTTGTCCGGGCTGGATCTCGGTGAATATTGTATGAACAATTATGAAATTTGCAGGATATGTGATCAGTGCCCTGTAGTTGTGCAGCGTGAAGTTTCTCCGCGTTTCGCATATATTTTCAAGAGTTATGGCCCTTTTTTCTTCAAATCTTTGTGAATTGGAACTTGTCCGGGCTGGATCTCGGTGAATATTGTATGAACAATTATGAAATTTGCAGGATATGTGATCAGTGCCCTGTAGTTGTGCAGCGTGAAGTTTCTCCACATTTCGCCTATATTTTCAAGAGTTATGGCCCTTTTTTCTTCAAATCTTTGTGAATTGGGATTTGTAGGGCTGGATCTCGGTTAATATTGTATGAACAAGTATGAAATACGCATGATATGTGGTCAGTGACCCATAGGTGTGTAGCGTGAAGTTTCTCTGTTTTCGGTTATATTTTCAAGAGTTATGGCCCTTTGTTTAAACCTAAGTGAATGGGGATATATTTATTTGTCCAAGCTGGATCTCAGTCCATAACTGATTTGAACCAGGAAAATGGCTATATTATATGTTATTCTACATTCCAAAGCAGACAACATAGGTCCTGAAGTATGAAATTGCCCCAAAAACAGTGAATTGGGTACAAAATTCACTGATCGCTTTATAATTTCACCACAATATACTCCCAAGGAATGTAGGTCTCATAACCAGGTCATATTTTCGGATTTGGCGAAAGCCCTGGCGACCATCTTGCATCGAAGCATCGTATTATCACTTGTTGCTTGATATTTGGAATATGTATTATGTGAGACATGGCAAAAAGTGACAAACAGAATTTTTATAATTATCCAAACTAGGCAAAAAAGTTTGCAAAAAATACATACATGTACCATACTGTTGTTATAATGTCCATATAATACAGATGCCTGGACCCAGACAAAGAATCTGTTTTGAAAATCTGTTGAAAACTTTTTTTTTATATCTTAATTTATCCATTTCCATGGCCAGAATTTACATCCTGGGGCGAAATTCCAGTAAACATGCAGACTATACATGTATATGATACAACCAGCGATACAAAATGAGATGAAAATGCCAGAGAAAATTAAATTAAACTCATGAATGATATTCAGACAGTTGCCAAGTTTCTAAAAATATGCCTTTTTTTCTGATCAAAATCATTATTATAATAGTAAAGATAAACTTTTGTGATTTGTAGGATAAAAAGTTATATTTTTATATAAAAATTGTTTTAAAAATGCTGTATCTTGTACTTTAGGCCTACATTCAACTCCAGGCCAACATGCGAGCTCGCAGGTCTGGAAAAGCATTGTTTTGGCGAGCTTGCCAGCTTGCGCAAGCTGACCGCGAGCTAGCGCAAGCTGGCTGCGAGCTAGTGCAAGCTGGCTGCAAAGTTATACAAGCTAGCCGCAAGCTTGGGCTAGCTCGCAGGTTTGATTAGGTTAGGTAAGCATCTGCTAGCTTGCAGCTAAGTTGCGCTAGGTTTCAGCTAAGTTGCGCAAGGTTGCGGCTAAGTTGCACTAGGTTGCAGAATCACCAATTGCAAGCTTGCAATGTTTCAAATGTGAGCTAGTGGCAAGCTCAAGGCAAGCTAGTGGCCAGCTAACCATGTTAGCTAACAACAGGCACACAATGTGAGCTTGCTGCAACCTTAAATTTCTGTAAGGGCAGGACCTTATTCCACTGGACGCAACCCACAATGCCAAAGATGGGCTCGCCACATACCGGGACGATGGACAGCCTATCCCGCCATCGGAGATAACTTATCCCGTCCAGACAAGATCATCCAGATGAAGTGGCGCCTCCACAAGCAGGTATTCCAACAGATTCTCATCATTTGGGGTCAACCTCTGAGGGACCTGTTTGCGACAAGAGCCAATGCAGAGCTACAAGTCTTCATCAGCTTCATCATGGATCCACCAATCCTGGCCATCGACGCCTCATTGACCAAGTGAGACGACTCCCTGGCCTATGCCTGCCTGCCAATCGCCATGATACAAAAAGTTCTTTTAAAGATCACACAGCATGACTGCGTCATAATCCTCATCGTACCACTGTGGATACATCGCAGATTAGCGAGAATGCCTCACAGAAGCAGGGGTTTTCAACTAGAACAGTTGTGGAAGCTACGGTATCAGCAAACCGATCTTCCACACCTCGACTGTACCAGTCGAAGTGGTCTTATTTCAAGTGCCAGTCTTGATGAATCCATCCCGGTACTGCCGTAGTAACAGACTTCTACTCCATCTACATCTGGAAAGAAGTTTCAGATCAGTACCAGTGAAGTTTACAGATCAGCCCTAGCCAACTTTGATGTTACGCCTGTCCACGAGTGTGAACATCAGCTAGAGCCATCGAAAGATACAGATCAACCTTAGCCAAGGTGCTACGCCTGTCCACGAGTGTGGACATCCACCAGACCGGCAACATTTCTGCACTACTCCGAGCGATCGCATTACAGCCTCGACGAACTTAAACAAGTGGAACCTTTGGGGTCGTCCTGAGAGCATTATTACCGCTTTCACTCCAACTTCCTACAGTCAAATCCATTGAAAGCACTATCTTAGAAGACAGCCTTCCTTGCAGCCTTCACCTTAGGAACAGGGATATCTGAATGCACGCTCTGGAGAGAAATTCCCTTACAAGAACGGAGGGTTGGTCCAGAACATCCTTCCACCCGATTCCAGAATTCAAACAAAGAATGAGTCCACTCGTTTTGGCCTTTGTGAACAACGCCTATACTCGATTCAGGCACTATCAGACTTCGTCAACGGATTGGAAGATGAGCTCCTTCTCTATCCAGTACAGCCATCCAGTACAGCCATCCGCCATTATCTACTTTGCACAGATTCAGCTAGGGGATTCAGATACTTATTTTGTCTATCACTGTATTTGAGGGCGACATCCGATGTTGCCAAGTATATGATAGCATCCTGGTTGAAGATGATTCACGAGGCGTATCAACTTGCACTGGATGCCCTTTCTCTATTAGCATCAGTATCTTCGCACGAGATTCGGGCCAGTGCCACTTCCAGGCTCCTGTGGAGGAACTTATCTTTGAGGTTATGGTCCAGTCATGCGCATGCACAGCCAACTTGACCTTTACCAGTTTCTATTTATGCGACATGTCCGTCCAGACTGAAAGGGTGACATCACTGGGGCCTGTAGTAGCAGCCCAGCGCACAGTCCACAAGTCCTCTCGTTAACAAGTTCAATTGAACCCAAAATACGCCCGTAAAAAACTACAGTTGATAAACAACATTTTTATCTCCTGAATGTTGTTATAGACAAAGGTCAACAATACAAATGAACCTACCTGGGCTGTATGTTGTTTGTATTGTTGCAATAGTCATAATACTGTACATGTATAAGCCATCATTGTTGTATAAAGTGGTGTAGGCAGGTTTGGAAATCGGGTCGGGGGTACATAAGGGCCTGGAGCGGTATTTGTAGGAGCAGGTAGAACTCCAGTTACTCTTACTCTGCGGGAGTGCATATTCCCCCACCCTCGGTTATGCACTTATATATGTATCAGTAACTTTAAAACAAAATTTGTGTTAATATAAGCTGCAAAAGTAAGCTCATCAGCTTGATGAATGCATGGTGTCGAAATAACAGTAGGTGCCAAATACAAGGATTTCAGACTAAAATCAAGGGGAGTAACTGAAGAAAACATCGAATCAGCTCAAAAAAAAAGTTTGTGCACATCTACACATGGTACCAAATTTCAAAAGGATCCATCGAAAAGTCTGAGACGAGTTGTGTTCACGAGGACAGTAGGTGGCAAATAAAAGATTTCAGACCAAACTCAAGGGGAGTAACTCAAGAAACTGTCGAATTAAGTCGAAAAAAGTTTGTGCACATGTGCACTTGCCACCAATCATGTGCACCTAATTTCAAAAGAATGCAATGACACCCCTAGGACGAGTTTCGTTCACGAGGACTGCAGGTGCCAAATAAAAGGATTCCAGACTAAAATCTGGAGGGATAACTCAAGAAAACGTCGAATTGGTTCAAAGTTCATGCGTATCTACACATGATACTGATCATGTGTACCAAATTTCAGAAGAATCCATTGAAAACTCTGGGACGAGTTGCATTCACGAAGACAGTAGGTGCCAAATACAAGGATTTCAGACCAAAATCAAGGGGAGTAATTCAAGAAAACGGTGAATCGGACCGAAAACGGTTCGTGCACATCTACACATGGTACCGATCATGTGTACCAAAATGCAGAAGAATCCATTGAAAACTCTGGGACGAGTTGCGTTGACGAAGACAGTAGGTGCCAAATACAAGGATTTCAGACCAAAATCAAGGGGAGTACCTCAAGAAAACGTTGAATTGGGCCGAAAAAGGTGGTGTACATCTACACATGGTACCGATTACGTGTACCAAATTTCAGAAGAATCCATTGAAAACTCTGGGACGAGTTGCATTGGCGAAGACAGTAGGTGCCAAATACAAGGATTTCAGACCAAAATCAAGGGGAGTAACTCAAGAAAACATCGAATCGGGCTGAAAAAAGTTCGTGCACATCTACACATGGTACCATCATGTGTACCAAATTTCAGAAGAATCCATTGAAAACTCTGGGACGAGTTGCGTTGGCGAAGACAGTAGGTGCCAAATACAAGGATTTCAGACCAAAGTCAAGGGGAGTAACTCCAGAAAACGTCTAATCGGGCTGAAAAAAGTTTGTGCACATCTACACATGGTACCGATCACGTGCACCAAATATCAAATGAAAACTCTGGGACGAGTTGCGTTGATGAGAAAAAGTTTACGGACGGGCGGACGATGCCATACCATAATACGTCCCGTCAAAATTGACGGGCATATAAAAAGGGGTAGGGGCGAACACCACCACCGTCAAGACCAGCAAAGCAAGCAAGCAATTGCCAAGCCTGCGGTGAGTACCAGTAACAGTCATGTCGGAGATGCAATGTTCGAATTTAAGAAAAATTTAACCAGTCCGCCAAAAATGTAACCAGTACGCAAATATTTTTACTAGTCAGTTAATATTAAATAAAAGATGACCTGGGAACATTTGTGATCATGAATATTTTGTTCTCTGTGATGGTTGCTACTAAGTAAGAAATTAATAATTGTGCATTTCTTGAATGCGTGTGAAGATATAATCACAAACGACAAACTCCGCCGTCGGCTAGAAAGGTCTATGATTTTGTGCTTCTGAGAACGCAACGTACATGTATATATCACATCTTATACTGAATGATAAACTAAAATGGGCTTAATTCTTAGTAACTGGTTGATCTTGAAACAAGAGCCGAGAGCTCACATATCCCACATTGAAATTGACAATAGTAGTTTTCCTGCAAATGGATTCCTTTCAGGCGAGAGAATTTTTAATGAAAGAAGAAAAATGTGAAGAAAGTGATGACTTAAACCTTTGTTCTGAAGTTAATAAACCATCTTCAGAAGTCCAGGCAAATCTTAAATCCTCGCAGAGGGTTTACCTGGACATTTTTGTTGATTCGAATGAGTTCTTGAGTTGACGCCTCTATTATGCAAACTCGTACATTTCACCCCCCATGCTTGTTTTGAATTAGCATGTCGGTATCCCAAGCCTGCTATTTTGCTTTGACTTACGATGTCTATTTCATCCCTACATCAAAGCAGTTCGGCCCATGATGAAATCCAAACCAGTCACATCTCATAATCATAATCTCTTTGGCATAATCAGCTGGCTTAGCACATTCATTGATTGGTTTGATTTAGGGGAAACCCCTTGAACTAGTATGGGTAACTAACCAAGCCAGTGTATCGATCCTAACAGATCGACTGATACACTGGCTCGCGAGGATGTTAGTAAACAGGTTCCCCGCGTTAAATTAGTAAATGTATGGTTTTTATTTCACAACAGTTTAACTAAATGTAACATGTATAAAATATGGAAGACAACTCCACAGGACAAATGTCATATGTCATGTAGGGGAGACAACTCTGAATATTCCAACCTAACACATACAGTCAGCTATTAAACTTGATTCAGTTTTGGGAGACTGTGACCTTGACCGTTCACAAATTGATCTCGAAGTGAATATGGCTTCTCTTTACCATGCGAGTAAGGTATACCCTGCTATCACATAAATGTGCCCATCCTGACCATGTCACCTGTCTCGTGTTGCAGAGAGAAAAAAAGAGAACGAGCTCGAGTATGCATGCGCGGAGAAGCGCCACCTACAGGATCAAGGGGAAGTAACTTTATCTGCAAATGGCATCTCCAAATAAGGAATGTAGCAGGTTTGATTTGATAACAAATATTGAACATTGTTTATAAATGTCTTATTTTTAGAGGTGGAGGAAGCCGGAGTCCCCAGAGAGAACTGGTAACTGGTAAACTTATACACATGCACCAGCAGGGCTCGAACCCATGCCGGTTCAACGGTGTGAGAATAGTGATCACCAGTGCCTTAGAGCACTAGACCAAACAATAGCAACACACATACAGTGCTATTTCCACAACTGAAGGCTATTTGTTTCAACAATGGATTTTATTTACAATTTAACACAATATTACCCCAGCAAGAACTTTGAGCACTGATGAAGCAAAACAATTGGTGTAACAATTGGTTTTCTTCTCTCATAAAATATAGATACATATATATATATATACAAATAAATAGGCATTGTTTCTCATGGCATTACATGAACAGCACACATCAAACCAAACCCAACAATTAAGCACCTTTGCATACACCCGTATGGTTTTACAATTTACAAAAGTGATCCATTATCATATATATTTTTCACCTTGCTCATGGTCTACTTTCTAAGAATTCAATCAATCTATTCATATGCAATCCCCCCCTATCTGCTATCTGAAGTATAACTCAAACATTTGATCTCCCCGCTCCACCCACCTGGATGACAAGTTATCAAGTTTGAATAAATTAAAGTTAACATTCTGAGAACATGAATCGGGTTAATCCTCTATGACTCAGTAGAAAGAATTGTATTTCACCACGAAACATCGTGGGGATCAAATTTATTTGAATGGTAATTTGACAAAATGATACACATCAAGGTTATACATGTACGTACTTTCTCCTGCACTTAGGAGGTGATCAATTTTACCAGCAACGGGTAAAAAGTCAAGGCAAAATCTTGAATGTTATGGAGTACTTGTATGATGATAGAGCAGTGACCAAATGTTCCAACAAATTTCATCCCTCCCAAAAATTCAGAGTGGGAAACACTTACCATGTAACTGGATAATTTGTCAGTATATGATATAAATTTCTATGGGAAAGGCAAACCCACATTGGATTTATTGATAAAGAAACAAGGGAAACAACTCCGGAAGCCATGGGAATCTGCAAATAGCTTCCTCACTATTCCCAATGTCTGCCGGTACATCATGAAGGGGTGGAATACAAGAAAATTCAATCAACTTTTCACTTCCATTTCTCTCTAATTACAGAAGCAACATCCATTTTCAAATACTTCTATATTTGATACATGTACTCTGTCATAATTAATAAACTATTATGGCTGATAAACGTATGCAAAATAATACTGAAATCCAATTGGGTATGTGGTTTACGTACCAAGGAAAATCATTTTGAAGCATACACAGTTGCGCTATTGAATCATACAATTATACGTTATATAACAAACATTTTGAATAGAGATGTGGACAAATCTTCATAATACGACTGCTTCGATACATCTACTTGTAAGATAACAGGGAACTTGCAATTCTCTAACACGATACTTTCTCATATGGATTTCTGATTCCTCTGGCTAATTTTGTAGATAGATCAGACTCAATATAACAGTGTTTATGATAAAATCATCATCCAGTAAAACATTTCAATCAAATTATACAATTTCAAAGATAATACATGAACAGATTTTTTTCCAGATGAAAAAGTAGGAAAAAGCTGAGACCGTGGGAAATTAGGAATGTTAATCATGAATGATGGACCCATTTTTGTCACTTATCAAACAAGTGTCACTGCAAATGCAGGCCTCAAAGTTCAAATCTTAATAAGCATAACGTTTATTACTTACACAATTTGAAGTTTTACACTTTAGGCCACTGATAATTAATGGTTCGTTTCCCGTAACCAGCCCTCCTCTATATTTTGATGGCAAATAATTAAAATCCATGAGGGATTTACATTTTCATGAGTATAATTTGCTCATTTTCTTCATATTTGTATACAAATGGTTTGCAAGTTAATAACAATTATCGCACTCAGCATGTGTAGTTTTACAAGCAAGCTTACGAGAAACAAACAATTAACAGTGGCCTTATTTACAAAGATGATAATGGATTATCGATTATTTAAAATGTAAACTTCAATCTAAGTCAACTGACAAAAACACTTGTCATGGTATTGCAGTATAAAATTAGACACTGTAGATAGTTCTACAATAATAGAGCTGACGTGGACTTGTTTGCGTTCTGTTCTGTGGTTAAACTCATAGAATTTTCTCGAAGTCGTGACCGATTTATCGCAAGTAAATGTCGATTAAAGATTGCAAATGGCCGATACACGAAGAGACCCGTATGACGCAGGTAACTGGGTCACAGCGCCATCTGCACATAGGCTTGTTTACACACTGTTTCGTGGGTTAATCATTTCGAGCTTTCTAGAAGCTGTTGTGATTGTATCTGGGTTAGATCATACGTCAATGCTGTACCGGTGGAAGCTTCTTGATTTGGTAGAATAATCGGCCAATATAGTATAAATAGCCCGACAGTCATTTTGCAGGAGATTCAAACGGCTTTTCTGTGGGTGCATTATACTGTCTTACCTTTGTCTGAAATTACGGACTGCTGGATTGTATATTCCTGTGAATTGACTCTTGGTGCTGCATTATCTACGTGATTGAACTGACGGAAACTGGACAACAGCTGACCGGTGTTGGACTATCAAAAATACAGGAACACGATTTCTGCGCGTCGGCACGGACTGTATAGAGATTTGCACGTCAACACGGACTGTGAAATATACACTGGTATAGTATTGAACAGTAAGACTATATTTCTCATTTATTTGTTGTATCAGCCTTGCTTGATTTGTATATGATTTTAGTATTGTAAATAAATATTTGATTGTTAATCCTTGACCTCACAAAAATTTTGACAGGATTTAACTTTTGCTGAAAAACAAATTTTGATGTTGTATTTTCCGAGATGTGTTGTCTTGAATAAATGGCCTGCCTTGTAATTAAAAATTGACATATTACTATTCGTAATCATAGGCCTGTCTAATTAATGCTCACTATTCTGTTCACCTTCTGAACTTAAAAGATTTAATCAGCCTCAAAATCCAGACTGCCATCAAGTTTTCTGAAACTCCATGAGAGTGACATATATGTTACAACAGATACAGAATGAGTTTATTTGACCGCATCAATTTCAGTTTGTATCTAGCGTTCACAAGAATCGGGGGGAAAATGATCAAGATAAATGGCATGGCATGCTGTTTATTTTCTTGGTTGGCCATGACGGAGCGCACTGTGTGGCTAGCTACTCAACACTGCAATGTCACAATTGAAAGATGGGCGTCATTATTGCTTGTTGGATGGCGGTATAATGTTGACGGATACTCCTGCTTTTACCGTATATATTGACCTCGCTTGAAAACTGTGATGCCTTAGCATTCTTCGATTTCTCGAATTTTGAGGCCGATTAGATCTTTAACTGATAATCTGTTACTAACCTGCTGAGTGGAAAACAATGCATTCATGCAGACTGATGCCATCCAAAGGTCAACTTTCCTGCTGGCTGGGATGTGACCTGTATCGAACATGACACGGAAGAGTCACCCCAATTTTGACACATGCAAGTGGATGTTTTCCAAATTGTATGATGGTGCAAGCTTCCAGAATATATTTTCCTACAATAGTTGAAATTCTCACAAATTATAACATGTACTCAAATTAGGATTTGATCTGGTGTACAACCTAAATTTGTACACGAATTAACAGAGAGATATTACAAAAACCCCTCATAATGCTTTTCCATAACGTTCCTTTAGCACTGAAAGTCTTGTGAAGCGGGCAACCCTGCGGAAACGTTTTTCTTGACGGTCTGATGGCTCCTCCTGAGGATAGAGTCTACAAAATTAATATCAGGGTCACCACTGGTGGCTATATTAGGACTGGAACCACTCAGGACTGATGGAATCAGGGGCACCGCATTGTTTTTGTGAGTAAAATCGAATGACAATCGCCCACGATCCACTGGTTTCGCTCCTTGCTGGTGTGGATCATGAGCAGGGATTGGTCGATACCCTGGAGGGTGGAGTTTATTGAAGGCAGTTTTGTGGTGGCTAGTCTTCTTCTTCGAGTAACTCTCGTCTTCGGAGTCGGAATCTTTGACCGTGTTGTTGTCTGGGTGTAGTAAGTCAGGGCTCTGTGGAGACAAGAGCGGGGCGGTGGAACTAGGCGACATTGCGTCCACTGACCAGGTTTGTTCTGTCGGGTCACATGTGGGTGGCATCGGTTTCGCAGCAGAATGAATTGACGTTGAGTAGAATCTAGGCAAAGTAGCATTTAATACTTCTTCATTCTGCAAAGAAAAAGTATGAAATACATCACAATGACTTCTGGACTGCCATATTGATGTGTTCTCTTAGTGGAAATGTATCAGGATTACTCCATAATAGAGGACTAAGTCTCTACTCCATAATGGTAATGTTTCTTATCAAGTGAGTGAATCTGATTTCACGTCGCTTTCAACTATATTTCAATCATATCACGACGTTGGGTCCTATTCCTTTTCACACTGGGAACCACACGGGTGGGGTCCTATTCATTTTCACACCTGGGAACCCCACGGTTGCCTCAGTTAGTCGCCTCTTATGACAAGCTGAGGAGCCGAGGCCTATTCTTACTATGACCTGCGGTGTGCACGACATCCCAGGTCAATCCCCGGAGGCCCCACGGGGCTGTCTCTTATCAATAGCTGTACCATACCCATTGTATCAAACCATATTTCCATTACTGCAAGGTTAATGTATGATTACAGAGAAAATGGCTTATATCCCCATGAAAATACTCATGTTATGGGAGTGTATATGAAGACATAGTGGGTGCTGGGTGATTAAATCACTGGATTATCAATGATTGACTTTTGTATTTAAATAACACCAATTTGCAATCTCTGTTTCTTAATTAGTTCTAGAATCACAGAGGAATTTCGTTCATGACACTTACCTGAGAGCAGCTAACAAGTTTCTTAATAAGATTAGAGAAGGATGGTCGTCTCTCTGGGAGCACATGCCAACAGCAGACCATTATATCATACCTGTAATTAAACAGCAAATCATTATATGATATATGTGATATAACAGCTAACCAGCTATATCATGTGATATAGCAGCAGATCATATCATAACTATAATATAACAGTAGGCCATTATATCATATGTAAATATAACAGCAGACCATTATATCATGCATGTGATATAACAGCAGGTCATTATACCATACAAGTGATATGACAGTAGACCATAACCTCAAACATGGAGATATAACAGGGGACTATTATATCATACCTTTGAATTAACAGCAGACCATTTTGTCATACCTGTGATATAACAGCAAACTATTATATCATAACTGTGATATAGCCAGACCATATCAGAACTATAATATGACAGCAAATCATTACATCATACCTGTGATAACAATTAACAGACCATTACATCATACCTATAATATAACAGCCCTTGGAAATTATATCATACCTGTGATAAAGTAGCAGACAGTTATATAATATGTGTGATATAACAGCAAATATTATAGACGATTACATCCTACATGTGATATAACATGCCATAATATCATACCTGTGATATAACAGCAAGCCATGATATCATACATGTGATATAACCAAAGAACACGATATCATACATGTGATATAACAGCAGACTACTATATCAATTACCAGCAGGCCAGCAGGCCATGATATCATATCAGTCTGTGAGTGAGTTAAGCTCAACGTGGCTTTCAACCATATTTCAGCCATATATATCGCGACGAACCATCAATATCATATCAGATCTAGCATCTGCCCATCTCATTAGATTGTTTGGCTGATACACAACACTTGAATCAGGTCTCTTACACAGTGTACGAAAAATGTTCTGTGTACTCACACGTGCGAAGAACACTTGTCTGGGGGGTCCATTCTGCCCCCAGCAGTGACAAACTCCATCACATCTTGATTACTGCGACCGGGGTAGGGCATCAGCCCCATAGAGAATACCTCCCACAGGAGAACACCAAATGACCTGTGTGATAACAATATCAGTCTCATATAACAGTATCAGGACTATAAGAAAACTGTCCTCATAAAGGGATGAAATGTCATACAACTGCGGATTCATTATTTAAGGTGGCTCATGGGGAAAACATGCGCAACACATTTTGGAAGAGTGAGTGAGTGGGTGTAACGTCGCTTTCAACTATATTTCAATCATATCATGGCGCTTGGGTCCCCTTTCACACCCGGGAACCCCAAGGGTAGAATCCCATTCGTTTTCCCACCCGGGTGCCTCAGTTAGTCGCCTCTTATGACAAGCAGTCTGAGAGGATCTGAGGCCTATTTTTACCATGACCTGGGGTGTGCACATTTTGGAAGAGTTTTCTCCCTTGTGGTAATTTATAACATAAAGACATTCTTCGTACAAATGATCAAAATATGTCATCAAATCTTTTTTGTATCTATAGTCTTAAACTGCACCTTCTGGTGCTTGGTTATGGGATAAATTATTTCACATCTGCCCCATTATCTCCAATGAAATCACATTTGTTATGTTCTTTTGGCATTTCTGTACATTTTTATTTTTCTCCCAATGCTCTCATTTTTAGGCATTGGTATCAGGAAAATTTGTTTCATATTTTATCGGCAAATTGTGGACCCACATTTTCTATAAACACCATGGGTATTCACAATAAAATGATATGGGTAGGTAACCAGGCAGAATGTTTGCTCCACGAGCCACCTTACGTGACCATCACACTATAAAAGTCCTCCAAGTGTTTTGTCTATCATCATGTTCACTTACCTTGCCAGGAGACCATTGTTTTGTGTCTCTCCAGATACATGATAGTATCAGCATTAAATGATTCTTGGGTTCATCATTTATGGGTCAAACCGTGGAGAATGATTATAGTCTGTTTTCTACATCACATATCAGAATGGACAGAAATGGTCCATATGGTTTTGGTAAATGGAGACTCTGTGGCCTTAGGCGGGGGGATTACTTGGCAACAGATTTAACCAATTCCACCATGAGAATACACATAATTCACATCAATTTAAGCTGCTGAGGAATGGGTAATAGCTCCATCCTAGAGTTTTCTTCAGAAACCAATGCTCGACACAGGGATGAAATTGGTCAATTTGAATATAATTTTTTTTACCAGGCATCAGTTTTTGTGGTGAAGATCCCATCCATAAAGGCCTCTGGTGGCATCCATTTTACTGGTAACATGGCCTGCCCTCCTTTCTTGTAATAGTCCGCCCTGTATGATAACAGATAGGATGTGAAATACAGCACAGAAGCAATTCAGAGATCCACATTGACATAATACTTACAATTCACCTGGTCAGTATCAAACTTCTTCACCTAGTTACAATCCAGAATGGAATGTACATGTTGATAATGACAAAGCATCGAAACAGGTAAGGCCTTTTTTTTTTTATTAATTGGTTTACGGATTTTTCTGGCAAAAATGTCCAGATGGAGGATGGGAAAAAAATAAAATTAAAATCAAGCCTCCACACTTTATTTATTTTTACTTTCTGACAAACTTCTTAGACACGAGAGGGCGGTAAAAAAAAAAAAATGATATGTCAAATCCAGGTAATAGCCAGTGTAATAATTACAAGACATTTACCAAAAGATCAATGACGGACGTTTCCTTCAACCAAGCGACAATATCAGTCGCTTTGCGTGAAACCAACACTTCAATAGGGGTGTTGACAGGACAAGTCATGTTTCCTGCTGTTATTTTGGACAGACCGGCCGGCAGATATGTCGTCAGTTGTCACTGATCTCCTTCAAGACCAAGTCCCCCACCGTCCCAGCAGTTACTGGACCGACAAAGCCCTTGAAAAGGACGGTCGCGTCCTGTCTAAGAGTCAGTGAAAACCACCGCGAGGCCGAACCCGCCATCTTGGCTTCAAACACTGCGCCGTTGAAATGATGTCATGTCTGGTCCCCGAACTACAGCCGAAGGTAACATGGAAGTCGGAAACCACCACCACTGTAACCAAGGGAAGTAACCCGCCTCCAAGACCAAGATGTCTGCAAGTGTTGAACTCGTGCGAACTCGAGGATGAAGAATTTATATAAGATGTTTTACGCACAGCAAGTATTAAAATGAGACCAATATTGCGAATTTTATGTTTTTATTCTTCCGACAGAGAGGTCAGCAAATGTGACACGTCGGCGGATACGACAGAAATAAAAAACATGAAGCTGCGCTATCCAAACCCCTCGGCTCTGAACCCCAGCTATTATAATAAGGGTGTCTCTACCAATTGATTGGCTTGTGGGAAGAAATATTTACCCATGGTATACCGTATTGTAAGTGTACTTTCTTTGAAAAAAAAAAAAAGTTTTCCTTCCCTTAAATTAATTTGTTTCTTGAATAAATTGAAAGAGCTGTATCGATGTCTCACCAAAACAACAGTACACATGGCTAGATAAATACAGTACATGTATACTAAATGGCACATGTATGTCATTTCAAAACAGATTTGCAAGCATTCTTTGCATTGTCTAAGAGAATAAATGAATAAATCAGTCATCCAATCAATAAATAAATGTGATAGTATACTAACATGATAATAGAAATAATATGCAAACTTAACATAGGAATTAGTGGATTTTGTTAGACAAGGGGCATAACTCTGCAAAATACTTTCTGACACGACTCATTTTCGATAGGCATCTAGTTCAGGTCAAGAGAAACAACTGTATCACGTTAGGATGTTGTGTATGGAACGGTTCTGAAATTATCACAACAACAAATCATAAATGGATTTTTATTTGTAAAAATAACTCTGCAAAATATTGTCTGAGATGACTCATTTTCGATAGGCTTCTGATTTACGTGAAGATAAATAGATGTAACAAGTTTGGTTGCCATGCATGAAACGGTTCTGTAGATATCGCGGTAACGGATTTTATTAGACAAGGGACATAACTCTGCAAAATACTTTCTGACACGACTCATTTTCGATAGGCATCTAGTTCAGGTCAAGAGAAACAACTGCATCACGTTAGGATGTTGTATATGGAACGGTTCTGAAATTATCACAATAAGAAATCATAAATGGATTTTTATTTGTAAAAAGGGGCATAACTCTGCAAAATATTGTCCGAGATGACTCATTTTCGATAGGCTTTTGATTTACGTGAAGATAAATAGATGTAACAAGTTTGGTTGCCATGCATGAAACGGTTCTGTAGATATCGCGGTAACGGATTTTATTAGACAAGGGGCATAACTCTGCGAAATACTTTCCGACACGACTCATTTTTGATAGGCACCTAGTTCAGGTCAAGAGAAACAACTGTATCACGTTAGGATGTTGTATATGGAACGGTTCTGAAATTATCACAATAACAAATCATAAATGGATTTTTATTTGTAAAAAGGGGCATAACTCTGCAAATTATTGTCCGAGATGACTCATTTTCGATAGGCTTCTGATTTACGTGAAGATAAATAGATGTACCAAGTTTGGTTGCCATGCATGAAACGGTTCTGTAGATATCGCGGTAACGGACGGACGGATGTACGGACGTACAGACGTACGGACGTACGGACAGCCGTACATGATGACGACAATACCCCTAGGCCAAATTTGGCCGAGGGGTAAAAAATCGAAAATCCAATTTTATTTTTATTTCACTTTTGGCAAAATGAAGGTCGGCGGATCCGTAAACCAATCAATAAAAAAAAAAAGGCCTAACAAACCTGACAGGGCACACATACAAAGTATCTATATATTTCTTTGCCAATTAATAATATTATATATACGGTACATTATCTTCAATATACGCCTGCACAACACATTATCTCCCCATCTACACACAAAATTTCATCACATCGTCTCCACCTACTGTATCCACCGAAAACAAATTGCAACTGTGGATAGAGAACGGTCACATATATTGACCAGACATGAATGGTTCATTGATTTCCTGATGTTTAGACCAGTGACCTTTGACCTCTGACTGTGACCTCAATTTTGGTACATGACATATCGTCTCCACCTATTGTCCACTCACAGCAAAATTGCAACTGTATATAGAGAACTGTCTCTGATAGAGATTGACACAAAACGGATGGACAGACAGATGGAAATCGCCATCACATAAGTCAGGCATTTGGGAAAGCGTTTAAAGAATTTGACAGTGCACATCTATGTGTTGAGTATCCTCCATGCAAGTTTCGAAGTTCCGTCAAATAGTAACCAAGATATGGGTCGACAAGCAAATATTGACTGTTATGATAAAGGGCGGTAATTCAGTCGATAATTAAGTCGAAAATCGTCGATACCCACAAACACCTGACAGTGTACATCAGCAGGTTCCTACATGTAAGCAGCTAATGATCAAATAGCTGAGATATTATCCGGAAAAGTTTGGCAATATAGACGGACATATAGACAAAGTGATCCCCTTATAATTAGTGGGGGGGGTATAATAAATTGGCGCCTCATTCATTTTCTTTTATTGTAGCATGTATAGCACAGATTAAGAGAAGCTACCACTTTTGTGACTAAATTTAGACTCAATATTCTGATGGAGTGATGGATTTATTTCAGATTTTAGACATAATCTGGCTGTCAAGATAGATAACATACTACTGAGACTGGTCTATTTATTGAGTACCAGATTTTATTCCCTTGAAAGTCTGCATGGAGTCCAGATTCATGACAAATATCATGATAGGAAATTCACAAAGATTAAGCTACACGCTCTCCCAATCATATAATAATTCCTCCGAGATCACATTACATTGCATAAGAGAGAAATGACTCTTCAATCCAAGAACTCGTCATAACTATCTTCATCTTCAAAATGCAATAACAAAAGATAGGTTTTCTTTCGCATTAGTGGAACAAAATGAAATAAGACAATTAAAACTGGAATAGGCTCTCGAATATCATAGCACATGCTACAAAACAGCACGATATCCAACCTGAAGTCTATCAAAATAGAAGTATGACAATTGGCTATTGGTTGCAGAGCCTGGCATGCTTCACCAAAACACAGCTAGAGGTTCATCTGATCCATTTTGCCTTCTTTAGAACAATTCTTATACTAACATTCTGGACAGTTGCAATAATACAGGAAAATATTGGAATTATATGCCTGTCGTGATGCCTGCCACTCTGTTGTGACTTCACTGTAATGTTGTTTATAACCTCGAGTCAGCTGCATTGTTTACCTGTATATGTCACGGGCCAAGCCAAAATCAGCTATTTTCGCCACTCTGTTCTGGCCTTTGGATGTAAGGAGACAATTTCTTGCAGCAATATCCCTGCAAAGCAAACACATCGATATATATACATTAAACTGTTATACATTCTGCAATTTGAGCCTTTGTGGAATTAACATTATATTCACAGACTATACTAATTTCATATAATTCTTTACAATTTTCTCATAATTTGTTAATAAGTTTGTTAATAAAATCAATTTTAGAGTTTAGTTTTGAACAATACAGTAATACATTAACGGATGCATAACTGGCTATATATCTGCTGCCTTTCTTATACAAAACCTCTGTATTCATAGAAATTATCAATGAGTATAGAGTTGTTGTGTGTATACCATTACCTGTGAATGAAATGATCTTGTTCTAGGTGTTTACAGCCCTTGGCCACATCCAGGGACAACTTGATGAGATCTGCCACACATACCGGTGAGGGTTCATTCTGGTCAACAATTGGACATGAGAATAAGTTTACTGATATGCATACAGGTACATTACATGTCATCCTAAAGTATTTATTCAGACTTTTGGCTTCCAGCAGTTAGTCCAGGTAGAATCTAAACTGTTGGAACCACTGATGATTTTCCAATAATAGAGAAGAAAAGCAACTCCGAGTAGGGATGACAATTTCATTCTGTATATTTCGCTATTAGTTATAGCATCTTCAGCAGTGAACAACAGAATGAAATTGTCATCCCTACTCGGAGTTGCTTTTCTTCTCTAGAATCTAGAATGTTCATAATAAAGCAGGTTTCACTGCCACTGTTATGTCCCACAGTATATATCTGTTGTATATAAGCTGCTGTTGTATGACTCACCTATAGTGTGGAATTATCTTGTTCCCAAACTTAAGCATTATAATGAAGGACAGGTGTAAAAGGAAGTTGATTCAATGCTTTTAATGTGAGCAGTTGAAAAATTAGTCCAAAATCATACAGAAATTGTTATCTTAAACATTTTGAAGGGAGATCAGATTGATTAGGATGACTAGAAGAAGTTTGTATGAAAACCGCATGATAAATTAGTAGAATAATTTTGCAGACAAAAAAAGAAATTTTTGTTTTAACTTTTCTGGTATTTACCCATGATCCTCTGCTTGGAAGGTGGGGGGGGGGAGGGGGTATGCAAATGGGCTCAAAGTGACCCATGATAAGCTACAAAGCCGATAAGTTTCTTGCAACATAAACATCAGTTGAGTATTAATTGTAGACAGATGAGGAGGAGGGTGTGGGTGCAAAGAAATTGGTCATAAAGTGTTCAAGACAGTCAGCCCAGCATATTTCACAGGATCAATAGTTCAGGTTCCATACTAGATTCCGTGTGAGCTAATATAAACCCCATACCTACACATTGTTTCTGTATTGTCAGAGTATCAGGCTAAACTGAATGTGCCACTTCAAGAGGGAAAGGTTGCGATGGATTAATTCTCATGGATGCAATATACGGAACCAAAAATCAGTCCCCATCCATTATTTTGGCTTGTAGAGTGAATAAATCCTAGGGTTTGACAATACATGGACTATTTGAGGTTGTGGTTCAGTGTTCATAACTATGATGTTAACTTAATTGAAACCGGAAACAGCGAGAGAAGATGGGAAAAAATGGTTTCGGTCAAAGTGGATGAAAAGTGGGTAGAAGAGTGGAAAGATGGGATGGAATCTAAGTCATCCTTGTTTATATACAAGAAGAAAGAGGGTCCATGGAAAGAGAGATATGTAGACTGGGTGGGTGAGTTTTTTTGGCTGGCGAAGGCTAGGACAGGGTCGTTGGCCACAAGGAATAGGATGAAACGAAGTCTTGAAGAGAGAAGGTGTAAAACGTGTGGGGTGATGGAAGATATGAAACATGTTTTGTTATATTGTGAAAGGTACAGGGCAAGTAGGGACGAGTTGAGGGGTCAGTTGATAGCTTCACATAAGGAAATTAGATGGGGAATGATAAGTGGGGATGATGAAGACCTAGCCTTATCAGACTTGTTGGGGATTGGTGGTAATACTTTGGATAAAACAGAGAGCCGTATCGTAACCAACTTTGTGCAGGATGTGTGGACCATTAGAGCGGATATTGAGGGGTTGGGGGAGGCAGAACTGCTGTAGAATGTTAATGTGACAAGACTTTACACTGGATGCAATGTGAAGGATTACTTTGTAAAATGGCTCAACAGTGGAAAGCTGGAGAGGACGGGGAGCAATAGGATACTTGAAAATTTAGGACACAAGGACGAGGATTACTAGGGTGTTGGGGGCAGGAACAATTATTAAAGAAAGTGGGTTGGAGAGAAATTCGATGGGGGATATATTAAATGTTGAAGTGAATGGGGAGGATGAGTGGCTATTGGGAGATTTAATTATGAGTGTCCATGGTGATAATTAATCAAAGTTGCCATTAACAATCGGTCCGAAAAGAGAGAATGAGGGGGCTTGAAAGATGGAAATATTATGTGATACTTCTGTAGTTATGGGAATTAAGAGAAGGTATATTGTGTAATAGGAATGTGGGGATTAAACAGTGTCTATGTGACACTGTTAAGAGGGATCATGTGTAGGGCGGGTTGGGGGAAACGGGTTGCACGGCCTAAGTACATCCATCCATCCATGGCAGTATTTATGCCACTCTTACAGCTTAAAGGAAGACCAAGATGTCAACACTGACAAATTATATTACCCTGTTGCCCAGTTTTTAAAGGTTCGGCCACTTAGTTTCAGGAGATTAGGAAGTTCACAGAGAAAATTACATCAATTATTAACTGGCTTTGCCAAGTATGGACCAACTCACCGATCGGGAGCGGGATTCTCGGAGAAATGTTTTCAGGTCACCGCCTTCCAGTAACTCTAGAATAATGAACCCTGGATGTTTGTCCATACTAATCCCAATAAACTGGACAATGTTCGGGTGTTTAAATTTGCTGAAAAAAAGAAAAGTTTACAAGATGTGAGACAGTTTTGGTGCTCATTTTACCTCGGATAAAATAGTTTCAAATAAATAGCAACTTTTTTTACTAATGAAATTTAATTCATGTTGACCAATTGTAGGCTTACTGTATTACATTTGTAGTATATTTGTTAACCATGTACTGTATTAAATACATTTGAACGGTATACATTGTACTGTACGAAATAGTGTATACATTGTAGTGTACTAAATAGACTGTGCTGTACTAAATAGTGTACATGTACATACATAATTGTACTGTACTAAATAGTGTTTTCAATGTACAGTACTGAATAGTGTATACATTGTACTGTACCAAATAGTTTACACATTTTGCTGAACTAAATATGTATACATCACACTGAACTAAATATTGTATACATTGTACAGTATTCTAATCTTCAGTTTTTTGCACAACATTTGCAAACACATTAATATGACACAATTTTATACCACAGCAGTTTTTACTATGCTAGAGAAAACCCTCTGTCCATGAATGAGGTGAGTACATTTACCTTCCTCCACAATAACACAGGAACATTTTTCTCACAATTATAGTGTATAGAAACCTAATACCAAAATCATTCTAGTCATAAAATGCTCCTCCCGTCAGTACTGAAAATATAACAGCTTTTTGTCCAGAAATGGCCCATTTTTTTTTTTCAGACAACACTCATCATGTTCACCGTACATTCATTCTCTGTATTTGTATCAATGACGAGCACGAGATAGTTTAGGTCAGCATGTAACGTGCCAGCTGTGTCATCCCATTTTGAATAGTTCCTCATTACTTTTAGAAGGGAGGTAGATTACATACGCGTATACATTTCATAAAACTACCCTAGAAACCCAGGCAACCCTTAAATGTTTTTGATGCTGCACCTGGACTCTAGCAACTGTCGCATGCATGAGCTAGCTAGCCCTTATAGAAATTTAAGATTGCGGGGAGCTCCCGCTAAGCTCCCGGGCTCATATGTTAACTTGTGCGAGCTATCCGCTACCTTGCGCGAGCTATCCGCTACCTTGCGCGAGCTATCCGCTACCTTGCGCAAACTAGTGCGAGCTAACCAGCAGATCGCGAGAGCCAGCGGGAGCTACCCGTTAGCTTGCGTGAGATACCCGCTACCTCGCGCTCACTATCATAGATTGTTTCTAGTACTCACCGCAAGTTTGCGCTACCTACCATCATCGCAGAGTTTCAAACCTGCTAGCTCGCGAGAGGTAGCGCAACTTTGCGGGAGCTATCGCAAGTTTGAGATATTTGATAGTCTCTGTATTCTTGAGATTCCACACCATTACTTTTCCTGTCCAGCTATATAGGCCTTCCTTAAACCAACATCTGGAAAATCTGGGTCAGTCTCGTGACCAGTGTGTAGGAATACATAATAAAATTCCAAAGTTCCCTTCCACACAAGGCCAAAAAATCTGTTCTCTGCAGTGCTACAGATATTTACTTATGTTTTCACATTCTTGTGAATGATAAACTTTCTTTAGATATGGGATTAGTGCCCTTTTATCCTTGGTATTTCCTGCCCTGGAAATGGACTACTTTTGAACGGGGAGGGATGGTGTGTGATGCAGTCAGCATTTGAAAAATTGGAGGGAGAAGCTGTTATACATCTCAGTTCAATGGATGTATCTATAAGAGAGAGTCATTTCATGTTGTTTCATTAGTTTTTGGTAAGTACATGCTCTTTCAAATGATCAAGCAATCATAGCTGAGTTTTGCCTGAAGTGAATTAACATAGTGAGAGTAGGAGAGGGTTTAATTATGAATTTTCTAACTTAGACCTGGTGTAGAGTATAAGGCATATAATGCATTTAGTAATCCACTGAAACTCACCTCATGTTATTTCTTAAAGATGAATAGCAATTCAATTTGGATTCACTTGATACCAGTACTAGGCTATTTCTTAAGCAAACTAAATGGATGGTCATTATTCAGTTAACCCATGGTTAACCTCAATTAGCTATAAAACTTTTAATTTTATTGGATAGTTAATCTACCTTTTTGCAAAATTCAGATCTTTTCCCCTAATTTGTTCTGCATGTATTCAAATAGCTGGTGTATATAGTATGCTCACCCTGTCTTTGTTCTGATCTTGACCTACATAATGAATTTGTGAAATTGTAGGCTGAACCAGGGTCACTGATTTTGAGGATCAAGTTTGATAGGTCGCTGGCTTGCGCAACCTACCACTAGCTTGCGCCACCTACCGCTAGCTCGCGCAACCCTACAACAGTAATACAACTCTGGATCTTCGTTAACTAGCGCTGGCTACCATGGACAGCCGCAAACTAGCAATGTTTCAAATGGGAGCTTATCGGTAGCTCGATCCCGGCAAGGTAGCAGCTTGCGGGGAGCTAGCGCAAGGTTGCGGTGAGCTATCGCGAGCTTGCGGGGAGGTATCGCGAGCTCGCGGGGAGCTAGCACAAGCTCGCACGGAGCAGGAATGGGGACCTGGCGCGAGCTCGCAGGGAGCTACAATCGGGAGCTGGCGCAAGCTTGCGCAAGGTTGCGGGGAGCTATCACTACCTTGCGGGAACCAACCTACCAGCCTTATCGGGAGCTAGCGCAAGCTCCCAATGTTTCAAATGGGATCTTATCGGTAGCTAACATTGTAAGCTACCGCAAGCTAACTCCGCAATCTCTCTGCAATCTCTCTGCAATCTTAATTTTCTGTAAGGGCTGCGCTCAATCACTTATAGAAGTAAATAGGTCAAGGATTGCCGGACGTGCAGTCAACACTGTTTTTGTGGCGGGAGGTGAACACAACAGTTGTGCCGCGCCAAAAAGGACACCATTTTGAGAAAACAGCTCTTGTCTGTATTTGTCCATTTTCTATTAATTTCTGGTTAGAACTGGATCTAAAACCTTCGTATCAGTATTTGTTATGTACTAATTTACTGTTGTGATGTCTGTCGTACCTCATCAACACAACGAGTAGTTTCAACGAGGTACGAGAGACGTCCCAGCGGTAAAATTAGTATACAATAGATTTGTCTATGTCGGTTGTAAACACTAAACTGAATAGTGTAAACGTTGTACGTTGACAAGCTGTGTAATTATTTAACAAGACAAACTCACATCTTTACAATCATAACCATGGCAACTTGATTTTATTCACAGGACCTTTCACAAATGAGGGACACTCACGGAAGCCAAAATGATTTATCTGTGGAAGGTTACGTACGTGTTAATGAATGTTATTCATGAAGGTAGAAAGATGTCAGACCTTCCCTTCATAGTATCCACACCAGCTCACCAACTTAAATCTTTGTTCATCGACTCGTACTCTTACTCTTATGTATGGTATCGATCCTTCCTTTTTTTTACAAGAAATAAGAGATGTAAGTGAAGATGGCCTACCTTATTATAACAGCTTCCATAAGAAAGTCCAGCTTGGCTTGATCTGTACTGATTGCTGGTAAGGTCTGTATTGGACAAAGAGTGACAGGCACTACTTTATGACAGTGTTCAGATATATGCACAGCAATAACCCTCAACCCTGATGACAATTCATCCCTCTTTTAATCCCAGGGTGCATTGCGCATCTATGTCAAATGAATGAGGTGTTTGAACATCCCAAAATCAGACATCACTTATGCTATATATCATTATTTTGATTGTCTGCACAGTACAAATGTAGCAAGGTGTCTCAAGTCCTGTATGTAACCAAACACCAAATTAATGCTCAAGCTTTCATAACATACACTACTGCCCCTTCTGACTGTGGTAATTGAATTGTATTCTTTTGATTTACTTGCCATGGATCATGGGATTAACAGAGACAAAATTTGGGGTTACAAATTTGCATTATATTGTGCATGCTTTCATATGGCAAGCCAAAGTGCTTTTTATGCTAGAATTTCCGATATCGGAACTGAAATTTCCGATATCGGAACTGAAATTTCCGATATCGGGAATTCATGTCCTTCAGTTTCCGATATCGGAAATTGCAATTCCCGATATCGGAAATTAAAATTTTCGATATGGGAAATTGAATTCCGATATCGAGAATTGCAATTTCCGATATCGGGAATTCAGAGACAATTCCCCATATCGGAAATTCGGAATAGAAAGCACTTTGGCTTGCCATACTTTCATGTCAATTTTAAGAGTTTTAAATGTATGTATAACTAAATTTTTACAACTGGTTTGCTAGTGATTTGCAATATATTTTAACCCCTAAAATGTTATCAAGCTTCAGGGTTATTCAGGGTATGCCACAGCTCATAAAAAATGAAACTTCCTCACTTTTTAATGGTTAAATTCAATCATTATTCATGACCTCAGTGATATGATTCAACCGGACACCAGACAGTGAACCGACCATTATAGTGTGTAGATATAAGATACGGTAAGGGCTCAGTTTTGAACAACTTCAGGTCACTTTTGCATACTATAGATTCAACCGAAAGCGGAGAAATATTTCTCATTCACAGCTGTGTGCATGCTTTACTGAATACAAGGTTGAATACAAGGGACACAATGAGAAAACAATTCACGACTCTTTCAGGGCTTTTCTTTATGTCAATTCAGGTCATGAATTGTTTATGACTGTGCTGTTTATGACTGTGGTAATCCTGGCTATCAACAGGTTGGAGAGACCTACCTCTTTAAAATGGAGGTAAAAAGTGTCATTCTTGCCCAATAAAGTCCATAATATATTGAACTAAGCGACATCTGCCACAGGTGACCATGAACATATATATCTGCACAAGATGGTATTAAAACACAAATTGCTGTCTATCTATTTTGCATAATAATAGTTTTGTTCCCTATTAAAATTAGATCATTATGCACAGTCACTTTCATCGGAAAATCACTGTTACAACATGTAACGATATCATATAAAAGTCAGGTGACCTGAATATTTTGGAATGTTCTTCTGAATAAATCAAATGTTTTCAGCAAAACAACCTTTTTTTACATCCATTTTAGAGTGAGTGAGTAGGATTTAACGTCGTTTTCAACAATTTTTCAGTCATATCACGACGGTGCCTACATGTGCCTGGACACGAGAGCGCCCTCAGTTCCTTTTACCCTGGACACTGATAAGCCCAGCTGTGAGCGGGGATATTTTCATATCCTGAAAGTCCTCGGGTGGAATTCGAACCCACGCCAGACTATAGCAGCCGAGATTACGAGCGTGCACTTTTTCACCATGGCCACACTCCCGCCCCCGCTCCATTTTTTAGAGGTAGTTCTCTCTAACCTGTTCAAGTGTGGGTCTATCTTTCAAATTGTAAATTCATGTGGTCTTATATGATGGAATATCATTTTGAATACACCCATCATAGTAATTCCCATCCATCAGCCAGTGTTATCGTAATGGTCACGTGTTCAAGTTAATGTTAGTCTGTCACCTACCTTGACAGCCACAGGTAAGGTGTATTTCTCAGCCCTGTAGTTACTGAGGATCCCTTCGTAGACCTCACCAAAGGCTCCTTGACCAAGAGGTCTGTAAATAAACACACACAAAAATTATCAACATGGACATTCCATATACATGTATATCGGGTAATTACTGTACGCAGATGACTTCATTCATGGGGATTATTTTTTGCAGTTTCCTCTTCCTTCGGATCTAACATTCGTGATTTAGCAATACCTATATAGATGAGGGAATTGGCGGTTAATAACAAAGTATTTTCTTCATTCAGCTGTTAATGAAAACAGTTGACCTTGAGTATTCAGGGTTAGCCGACTGCCCAGAAAATAAACACCGGAGTGATCACCAAAATTTATTACATAATGTGAGACTTACAAAACCCCTCGGCTTCCCCCCAAGCAGTTGAAAAATATGCTGACGATGTGCAACATTTTATGGCTATATTTACTAATCATCCAGAATTCTCTTTGTTCAGAGAATATCGTTAATTCTGCAGATATAACAGCTACACTCTACCATATATCACAAAATCGTAGATTATTACACAAAAAAGGGGCATAACTCTGTAAACTAAGGGCCAAGACCAATACTTTTTTGTAGGCTTCTAGTATACAAGTAGATAAATAAGTTTCAAAAATTGGGTATACGAACACATTTCTTCAGATATAACAGTTTACATTCAAGCATATCCAAGATTATTACACCCGAAAAGGGGCATAACTCCATAAAATAAGGGCCGAGACGATGAATGTTTTTGCATGCTTCTAGAATACAACTAGATAATTAAGTTTCCCAAATTTAGAAGCTGTATCGGAACACGGATCTGCAGATATCACTGGTACATTAAACTATAAATCCCGAAATGAAAGATTAATTGTTACATCCGAAAAGGGGTGTAACTCCATAAACTGTGGGCCGAGATGACTAATTTTATTGTGCGCATCTAGAATACTAGATCAAAAAGTTTCGTCATAATTTGGTAGCAGTACCAAATACAGAGGTTGAATTATATATAACTGGTTACATTCAAGCATGTATCACAAAATCAGAGATTATCATTTGCACCAGAAAAGGGACAAACTCAGTAAAATAAGGGCTTAGGCGACTAATTTTCTGTTGGCTTCTGAAATATAACACTATAAATAAGTTTCCAAAATATAGTAGCTGTATCAAACTGTTCTGCAGATATAGTTAGTTACATTCAAGTACATATCACAAAATCAATAATTAATAATCTGTAAAGGGCATAACTCTGTAAAATATAAACCGAGTGGGGCCAACTTTTCGACAGGCATCGGACTTATAACAAGATAAATAAGTTTACAAAATTTGATCACTATATCCCAGCGGTCTTGCCTAAAATGCGGTAACGGGCAGACAGATGGGCGTACATGACATCAACACTAGGTCAAAATGGCAGAGGAGTAAAAACTATAACACGAGGCAGCACCTAAAAGGTGCAACAACCCCTCAGCCAGACAGTTTTAGTCAGTGTATATTGGTACACAATGAATGGAAAATGCATATGTAAAAGCCTCAAAGATTTGGTTGAATGCAGAAGATGCTTTAGCAGTGGCTTGCAAAAGATTAAAATATGATAAAGTCAGTGTGGGATGTTGGATGCATTGGAGGACTTGTCATATTGCGTGTGAAAAATATAGAGGAAGAACAAAAATATTCTGAACAAAAACAAAAGGCTTCAAGCCATTCTGGCTTTGAGTGAGTGAGTGAATAGAATTTAACGTTGCTTTCAACAATATTTCAGCTATATCGCGACGAATCAACTAAGCACCACCCAGCCAAGTTGAGTTCCTGCTACTTCAAAGAAGAAATCTTTGAAGCAGCATGGAACCAGACACCCACCCTATAAAACATTGAGGACAGCACACAAGACACAGACAGGATGCTTACATGGTGCAATAAAGTGATATTACAGTGCTAGACATCACATTATCAAGTTCCTGTTGCTTCTCAGCAAAATGCATTGAAGCAACAGGAACCCGTGCTCACCCAACCGAACCCTAATAATAATCTGAACAATAATAATATCTTCCGATTTTCATTGGAAGCCCAGTAATATCGAGTTTTTTATATCAAAAACTGTATGAATCCTTGTGTACCTGTTCATTGTATGTCTCTTCTCATCTGTGATCAAGCAGATTCCAAATTTGAAGTCCCTAGCTAAGATTGTTTGGCTTCTATCGCGTTCACATCGCCATATGAACATTTTGTGTTACGTTGCCATGGAAACCACAAAAATCATCACAATGTGCCCAACTTTGATAGGCTTGTGGTTGACCACCCAACAATATTAATGCTACATACCAAATTTGAAATCTCTAGCTACAACGGTTAGGCTTCTATCGCATTCACGTCGTCATATGAACATTTTGTGTGACGTTGCCATGGAAACCACGAAAATCAACGCCATGTACCCAAATTCAATAGGCTTGTGGTTGACAACCCAACAATCCTGCAAGCCAAAATTGAATCCCCTAGCCGAAACGGTTTAGGCCTACCTCATATGGACATTTTGAATGATGTTGCCATGGAAACCACAAAAATCATCACAATGTGCCCAAATTCTATAGGCTTGTGGTTGACCACCCAACAATCCTGTGCACCAAATTTGAAGTCTCTAAATGCAATGGATTGGCTTTTAGACTGGTCACAATAATTGTCGACGACTGGCCGTACATGCCGACGACAGAACCCGCAGCCTAATAGGCTGAGGGGTAAAAACTACATAAAATACAATAACAAAGGCGGCAATCTGGGTGTGGTGCCAGGACATAAAGGAAGCCGTGACCATCATTGGCTGTCAGGCAGTATAGGAATATAATTCATGGGAATTTAATACCAGCACACTAATTTGTAATAATTAGAGCATGAGCAAATGGCATAAATGATAATATTTAGGCTCTAATAGACACACTCATCCTGCGAGCTAGCAGCAGAATCACTGGTTTGATGATGGACAGCTGTTTATAAAACATGGGAAGGTCAAGGACACATGATCAAAGAGTGTGTCGCTTACATAACCAATCATGTCAGTTTACTTGCACTTCCTAGAAAGTCTGGTCTAATCATATCACACAATAACAACCGAGCACCCCTATCATGCCTATGGAGACTGGCAGACTGAAATAGAGTGACAAACAGCTTGGGGGCTTGATCGAGACAGACAAAATGTTCTTTTTGATTCAGAACAGTTTAATGTACACAACATTAATTGCAAGAACTCGTACTGTGTTGAGTTAATCGTGACAACATGCTTACACAATAAATTCAAATCAGATGTTTTGATGCATTCAATTTAATGAATGTTTGAGATAAACCAACTGATCTTAATGAGTCGGGATAGCATAAAATATGATTATGTATGGGCAAGATAACAATAAGTCTCCTGCAAAAAGTGGAATGATGCAAAGTTTCTACCAAAATATGTGAATATGTATGATGCTGTATATCTAATAATGGGAAGTTAAAATCATGGTATTAACATTTGCGGGAAAACCTTCCCCACAAATGATAATATTACAACATCTACAATATAAAGATTTCAGATTCAAGCAATTGGAAGAAAATATAAACTAAAGGTTCCGCTTTGGCCCTTTGAGTTGCCACTCTGGCATGAATCCGATATGCTGGTTGTGTTTTTTTTAGCAAAAACATATGTCTCCCCCAACCGCCTACATTGCCTTGAGGTGGCACAGCATTTATGGGAAGTTGCTATAAAATGAATTCGACAATAAGTATCCAAAACAAAGCTGTGCATCTGGTATACATGATAGACTTGTATATACATGTACAAGTAGAGAGAGAGAGAGAGAGAGAGAGAGAATCAAGTTTTAACGTCGCGTTCAGCAATATAGCGACGATCAAACAAATACAATCTTCTTTTACTCGACTGAAAATATCTTCCATAGTAGCTGCTCGATAATTTATCTTAAAATCTATCAGTTCGATAAGAATACGTTTCACTGTGAGATTTTCGTGGCATGGAATACACCTTGGGACTGGATCTTTCTTTAGTAAATGTTCAATGACAGACGGATGGACACAGACATGGATGCTTGCTCACATGCAAACGCTGATCAAATGAGGCCATTGCCAATGAAGCTTCTATCCAAGTTCAGTGAAATTCTATTTAGTAGTTCTCCAGATATCTTGCAACAAGACCTGTAGACTGATAGACAGACGGCCACTGAACAAGGATGCCTGCACAGACACACACCAAAAGCTAATCAGATGAGGAGGCCATTTGTATGAAGGCTCCATCCCATTTTGGTGAAATTATGTCCAGTAGTTCTCCAAATACCTTGCAGGCATTAGGCCTGTATATACATGCAACAAGCTGCAACAATGTGGCTTCTATCAAGTTAACATCCTAATTACATTTTCCATCATGTTGCCATGAAAAGCACAAGAAATCATCACAATGTTCTCTAATTTAACAGGCTTGTGTTTTCACACCCAGTATTATGCTGTATACCAAACATGAAATCTGTACAATTTGTGTTACATGTAACATCGTTATATGGAATTTTTCCATTATGTTGCCATGGAAACCATAAAAATATTGTATCTTTACTTCTAATGTTGCAGATAGTTACAGAAAGTAGGGAAAAATGGTCCAGTTGAGTGGACTGTTGTGTGTAAAAACGATCACAAGAAATGTCATGCTGGGTGTGATTATCCAAAAACGACAAAACATCCTTCTTTGTTGCAAGGACAATTGATTTACTGATATTGTGGACATCTACCAAATATTGTGTTTGAGCGAAATTGAACCAAATGAGTTTGCAGGGCACAATCACGAGAATCTATCTGGATTCCTGTGAATCGGACTAAAAACAATGCCTGCTGAACATTGGAATTTGATATAATAGTTTTAATACCAACTAATACTGCTGAAGTATTACTATATTCCCTCCTCAAAGTCATTGAGTAGATGGGTCATTCCATGAAATGGGGTCACCACTAAGCACTCAAACTTAAAACCAGTGAATTTTCTAAAATATTCCACTGATTTTAAAAACATTTATTCCTATTTAATGCCAGATACAAGTAGATATATGTAAGGTCACGAAATCCATCGCCCTTATAAATTCATGCAAGTCCGGGATTGAGGATGTGATATGAGATGATTTATTTACAAATAAACAAGTTCCAGAAAAACAAATTCCAGAAAAACTAAGATTTCCATAAAAACCAAGTTCCAGTAAAAACCCCAAACGTTGGTTTATCCAAAAACCCCTGCATATTAAATCAGTGGGTGCCAAAGATCAACATTGTCCATTGAGTCATCTCCAGATAAGCAGTCCATTCCCACAAGCGAGAAACAGGGAAACACCACGGCCAACAAAATCTCCCAGGCCAGGGAAGGCAACCATCAGATGCTGGCGGCATGGTCAATGCCCCAACCGAATGCACATGTCCGTCTCAAACCCCGATACTGGTCATTTTAACCAAATTTTGGAAACCCTATCACTCACATTACGCGACAGCAAATAATCCCCAGGTCCTTGATAAGGAACACACCGAGGTAACTTGTGAACGCGATGTATGAGTAAACCAATATATGAGTCACCTAAAGGTGTATCCACTACATATATCTGCCTAAAACCCGGCAACCATCAACAATAAAGCTAGATGTTATGGCAGTAAAATAGTTCTCCAAAATATTCCTACTCTCTGGCCAATTAATCTTGGTCATTAATCCCATAGCTGCCCTCTATAACCCAGTGTGGGTGTATTGAGTAAGCAACCTGTTTACTTGCTTGAGAGAGATACCAGATAACATACTTACCACAAGTGCAAACTAGCATTATCAGACAAGGTACATAAACATGTCCTTGTACTGACCATTCCTACCTATCCCTATTCACAATTATGTAACCTGTCAATTTTCCCATGTTACATATACATAAGATAACATCTTAGTTATATGTACGGCCATTACTTTTGGAGGACCATCTGTGTGAGCATATGAGGACATCCACGGACCCAAAAATGTGACATTGCAAATACTGCAAACATTGATGCTTTTGTTTGCACTGTGTGCATGAATTGCTAATAAATTTGACCAAGAAAACAACTTAAAGTATCGATCTGGCTCATGTCTTTCAATTTATTTTAGTTTATTTCATATCAGTCACCCTTAAATGCAGATTCTGGATGCACGAAACCCTCAAAATTCAGGTTGCGCGTGTAACGCTTGGTGTCCTCTTTCGTTACTTACCTTACCTCTTACCCGTCACCAAGAAAAATGTCATTCAGTGGTCATTCAAAACTATTCTTGAGCTGGGCTAATCTTGTCTATTATCGATCCAAATATGACAAGATTTCGATGTGTCCTTAATAGCTGTAGTTGGAATATACTTTTATGTCTCGCTTTCGTGTCCTCTTTCATGTGGTTACATGCACCACCCTCGGCTTGCATTTTACTTATTATTTTTTTGGCATGAATTACAATGTGCAGCAATAGAACTCAATATTTGTGACATGGCTGGTGGAGCCACTTTAGAGTAGGTGTCATATAATGAGGCAATTGCAAAAAATAGCGGGTAAGTAGTATTGTGCTATTTCGCGTCCTGACCAGTTACCTTTGCCACTTCGTTACATGTGTGACAAACAAATGTTGATTCCAGAAGAAAGAAAGTGAAACTAAGACCAGTCTTACATATAAAATGTTCATGTGCCATGATCAGTTTGATGGTAAAGTCTAGAGTTTGATGGCGACCTAGTATGGTGATTTCACATGATGTATGCGAAAGGACACGAAGCCATTTTTGGTGTCCATGTTACACGCACCACTTGATTGGATTGAGGCAGTTCAATGCCACTAAATATGCTGACTAAGAATAGGATTAAATATTCTAACAATTTGATCAGGTTTTTATTCTATTCGACACTTAAATTAACGTGTTATGTGGGGAATTTTGCATATAGTTTGGTGTCCTCGTTACACGCGCAATTCAATATTTTATTTTTCTCCCAAATTGTGGAATATTATCCGTTTTCTTATGTTTTCTGAATCTCTGTATATCAATATTATCCCTGACTTAGTGCAGCCAGGAATTGACATCTTTTCAAAATTGGTTTGCATGTCACACTTTGGTACCCCCATTTCATGGAATGACCCAGATGAATAATCCTATAAGAATTTATAAATTGTGTCGATGCATCTTACGTATCTTACCGGACAAGACGTAGATCGTCTCTTGGTACTTGCGTCAGGTCCTGGGTGAGTGAATCACTGGCCATTGTAGATCGTATGTCATATATGGGGTTGACATCCGTTCTCCTTCCCAGAGTTCTCGGGGGCAGGGCTGGATCAGTTTCTGAGGACAAGCTTTGAAGCATTTCTCGCTTCAGCTTTTTAATACGTTTATGCCTTCTTTGATACACTGGTGAGAATAACAAATCAGAGATGGCCATGCCCTATTACTGATGATGTAATAGCTACCATATTTAATAATAATTAATCAAATTATATTTACTGAGGGCCAGTAACACACCATGAGGCCCTAAGGGATAATACATGCATATCACTTTGGAATTACAATATGTACAGTATTCAAAACACTAGGATAATGGCTGATAAAAATACATATATACACAGATGTACATGTATTTACATTCTACTTTATTGTCAGCTGCCAATAAAACTGTACTATGCAAGGAATCGTAATTGTTTTACATCACTGGCCAGCGAGTTCCATAATGTTAAGCTGCACTGTAGATAGGTTGTTCTGGAGTGAAGGATATCCAAATTGTTGTTGTCAGTTGCTCTGGATGGTCTGTGTGTGATTTCGTTGGTGTATGTAAACAGAGAGTTAAAGGTAGGAAGGAAATTGGAGTTTTCTAGATTTACTGGCTTTGAGATACTTTATTAAGTTGATAAACCTTATGAGAACCTAAAGACTGGTGGGATTTTCTTCCACTTTTCTCCATGGGCCAATGATAATGACATTACTTTTTGAATTAGCCAATCAAGTGCTTTAAAATAAGGACATGCATATCCCATGATGCTCTGTTGGTAATAGTATAAAACTCCATTGGAGATTCAATGTGGCAGAATATTTTACCACATGGGATGTGATTTCACTGGTATGATGAACATAATCAGCTAAATAATAGCCAAACTTGATATTTATGAAGCCCTGTGCCCGCCTCCACATTATGACCTTGATATGGTGGATACAGGCCTCCACATTATGACCTTGATATGGTGGATACAGGCCTCCACATTATGACCTTGATATGGTGGATACAGGCCTCCACATTATGACCTTGATATGGTGGATACGGATCAGCCAAAATAGAAAGGGCGACCTCAATCAAACTTGGGAAGAGCAAATTACATCTCCATAATAGTACATGAAAGATAGGTACAATATATCCATCATCAAAATTAATGCTATCAGCAGGCACGTAACCTGTAGGTGTAAACTTCAGATGCGGAGAAGAGTTGGTAGAATTACAGAGAAGTTTCCTATCTCTGAAACATCCGCTCTAATCACAAAAGGCTGTTGCATGTGAGAACTTATGTATCCCAATATGTACTCACAAAGAAATGCCAGGAGAGCCATAATGAGAACCAAGAGTAGACCAATTCCCCCAGCCAGCAGTACAATATGATGGACAGCCATACCAAGCACAATGTAGTTCACATCTGACGTGTCTGAAGAGATAGAAATAACACAGTTAGAAGAACATTAGATACGGTAATCCCTCTAATAATTCAATCACAGGAAGTGAAATTCCCCACCATAAATTCTGGAAGTGATCAAATTGATTAGAACAGGAAGTTGACAAAATGATTCAAAATCATGCATGTAATCCATTATTTCTTTGTTATTTTTATGTTCCATTTAGATCAAATTTATTAGAACCACCGATTGAATTTTTTCTCTGAATTAGTCTATCCAAGACTATCATGCTTTGCTGTGTTTGGGTCTGTTTAATGGAGAGAGAGAATTAGGGTTTAACGTCGCGTTCAGCAATATTTCAGCTATATATAGCGACTGTTTAATGGTCTCAGTTGTTTTTTTTCTATTGGGCCTAATGCCAAAATCCATTTCCAGTATTTTGTGATGGAAACAGATCAGGGTGTATGAGTATAGAAACACAATCTAAAGCAAAACTGCCATTTACATGTAACTGGATGGTATTACAATTCTATAAACATGAAAACTCCCCTAGAATGTGCCCACAATGATGTTAGTGCAGAACCCATTAAATTCCAGTGGAATCTAAATGAACCACTGGAGTCTCATCGAATTCCACTGGAGTCTCATGAAATTTCACTGAAGTCCCATAAAATTCACTGGAGTCCCATGGAATTCCACTGGAATCCCATACAATTCTACTGGAATCCCATATAATTCCACCATGAAATCCCAATTGGGATCCCATCAAATTTTTCTGCTGAAATTTAGTGGAATCCAAATTGTAGTTCCACTGGATCTCCATTGCCAATTTCACTAGGCATGACCTTTCATTTTAAAAACTTACAACAACAACAAATACACAACAGAACTGAACTAACGGAACTAAAAATTATTTTTGTTTCTAGTCGGTTACTAGAACTGCATACAAAGTACAAACATACAACATACATGCAATCCAGGCCTCACCTACACAGGTGTGTTTGTCCTTGGCCAAAGTTGTATTCGACGGACAGAGGCAGTAGTATTTTTTCTTCTCTACATCTGTTATTACACACAGGAACTCACACAGACAGCTGACCGCCAGGTGAATCTCAACAGCTCCATGGTCAAAGGAATTACCATTACCACCTATCATTAAATGTGGCAAATAATCAAGAGTGAAGTGTCAATAAATTGACTATACTTAGTATTAGAAAAATAAAAATAGCCAAATGGGCCATAATACCCCTCAGCTATCAGTTATTGTCTACACTCAGCAAACATGCATTGCATAAGATGCATTTTTAGAACTTGAGGCCTGGGTTAACCAAAATGTGATCTAGTTGGGTTGACTATAGTTCTCTCATACAAAGAAATACATAGGATGTTGCGCCAGGTGAGCTTTCGCCAAGACCTTAATTGATGGGAAAATTTTTGCACTGAATTTTTGGTAGAGCATGACCGAATTTCTAGCTTTAAATATACTCTTCTATTTAGCTCTTCATTCTGCAAGGAATTTGATCTTGGAAAATTAGATCAAGATCAGTCATCCTGAATAGGTTTCTGGTCTATTCTCATTTAAGTGTACAGAGCCCTCCTGCACACCCTCTAGAAATTGTCTTTATACAGCTGAAAGTATGCCACACAGCTATGGTAGTGTATATATTTCTTGAAAGCACATTACTTGAGGATTCCAAATATATAAGTTTGTTCACTGTATACCTGTATGTTCTGAAGATATTTGGATTTTAAATAAATTTAATTTAAATTTAATTTTTTAAATGCTATTTTCAAATACGAAGCTGCGCATCTGAAAACCCCTCGGCTCTGGGTACATTCACAATGTATTCAATTTGAACCAAGATGTCAGGAACACCAAGCAGTCAAGTCATAAATATACAGATTATCAAAAATTTTGCAATTAGAAATGACCCCTAAGGTTTCCATTCAATCAGAGAAACTGGTTCATTACATAAGTTTCTTGATGCATCAATGATGTATACCAAATTTTACATCGAGCATTTGAACGGTATCAGAGATAGAGATCATTAATGATTTCGCATAAATTAAAGATGGCCGCCCATCCTTCCAGCCACTCAAGAGAAACTGATGTGGTTATTCATTGAAAGTCTCTTGATACATTGATGCTGTATACCAAGTTTCGTATAGAACACTGAAATGGTATCAGAGATATACATCATTAAAGACTTTGCATAAATTAAAGATGGCCACCAATGTTTCTGCCCAATCAGAGAAACCAGAACTGTCATTTGTCGTAAGTCTCTTGATGCATCGATGATGTATACAAAATTTTACATTGAGCACTTGAATGGTATCAGAGAACGAGATCATTAATGATTTTGCATAAATTAAAGATGGCTGCCCATCCTTCCCTCCACTCAGAGGAACTGATGTGGTTATTCATTGCAAGTCTCTTGATACATCGATGCTGTATACCAAGTTTGGTATAGAACACTTAAATGGTATCAGAGATAAATATCATTAAATGTTTTGCATAAATTAAAGATGGCCGCCAAGTTTTCAGTCACTCAGGTCCCGATTCAAAATATCTGGATGTATCGATGATGTATACCAACTTTCATATAAAACACAGGAAGGAAGCAATCAGAGATTGCTCAATTGTATGCCCCCCAATCCGCTTTAATCCGACACTGCCCCGCCATTGTTCTGTTGTTTATTGGTTGGTGGACGCCTAATTTGGATAATTATAAAAATTCTCTTTCAGTCACTTTTTTTGCCATGCCTCACACAATACAGTACAAGGCAGAAATAACTTGTTCATAAACGCGAGTAGAACGCGAAGTAATCGGGACTGACCCGCGCTAGTTTATTGAAGAAGTCGCGACTATAAATTTCGGAACACGCGGTTTAGACCCGACTGCTTTCTGTAAACGCGTCAGCGTGTAAAAGCGGCCGATCTCGCTATCGACGCGATCGTCTCGGGTTTTAGCGCGATCCACAGGCATATTTCGAAAGGGATTACTTTATTGATCGCGTCAGATGGAGTCTTGTTGGCCGAACAAGCCAAGATTGACCGCCACGTAAGAAATTTCCCACACAGTAAAATGTTCGTCGAGTGAAAGCTCATTGATAGTCCACACCATTCAATAACGAAATAATCGGAAATATAAGTTCAAAGTTTATTAAGAATCATACTATAAACGTATAAGAAGTTTATTTTGTTGAAGACGTACCTTCATTGTGATGGAAATTGAGAAAATCAGCGAAGAATTTGCCGTTTTTTGAACCATCTTCAGCGTCATCGAAATCTCATTTCCCGCGGTAGAATGTGGGAGATATTGGCCTCATTCCAAAGGCCATTTCCCCCACTTTCGACCTATGATGAGTGATTTAACAACTAACAAAGAAATCACGAAGAATTTGATTGAATAGACATGTCCTTGTCATGAATATTCGTTCGATAAAACAAGGTCGACTGAGCTGGTTAATACCGCGAAGCTGATTAGTTGAGAATGAGGTCATCGTAGCAGAGTCTGTGAGACAATCGCAGCGATTGACCGGCTGTCTGTCTGTATGCCGGTCTTCAGTGCCGAGTGAATTTATCGCAGAGAAAATGCCTCAGTTGGAAACTTTAGCGAGCCGACTGTTGGATTTACAATGGAAATAAAGGGTTTCTCCGATTTATATGTCGGATTAAAACCCACAAAGATGATGTACTGGTATTTTAGCACGATCGGCCGCTTGAATTGAGCGAATCGTGATGAGATTTGTTATGAAAATTATCGTTTGGCTGGTACATAGACGCAAGCTAGGTAATGCTCATTGTTGCCGAAATCAATTTTTTTTCTCGCCTGGTCTGGTTTTATTTTAGACACAAAAGGGCAGAAATTTTCAAGGACAGATTAATTAAAGTGTGGGCTTTCTGAAAATATATATATTTAGCGGGGTATCAATCAAGCTACATGCAAATATATTGCTTCAAAAAACACGGTCCATAACAAAATCCTCCGCATGCATTCATCTGAGCATACAAGGCTGACAAACGAGACTATCGGCAAGTAGCAAAGGAACTCGTTTATTTACAACACGCGACTTGTTCTGATCGCGTCATGCAGTTACGGCGTACCGTTGACGCGTTTCAGTCGAGATTATGCTTTTGTTTTTGCGCGATTTAGGCGAGTTTTCAGGCTGCGATTAATAAATTATAGTCGCGAAAATGTTTTTTTTCACTCGCGTTTATGAGCAAGTTATTTCTGCCTTGTACTGTACATATTCCAAGTATCAACTAACAAGTGATAAAACGATGTTTCAATGGAAGATGGTCACCAGGGCTTTCGCCAAATCCAAAAATGTGACCTGGTTATGAGACCTACATTCCTTGGGAGTATATTGTGGTGAAATTATGAAGCAATCAGTGAACTTTGACTTTTGCACCCAATTCACTCTTTTTGGGGCAATTTCATACTTCAGGACCTATGTTGTCTGCTTTGGAATGTAGAATAACATATAATATAGCCATTTTCCTGGTCCAAATCGGTTATGGACTGAGATCCAGCCTGGACAAATAAATATATCCCATTCACTTAGGTTTGATAAACAAAGGGCCATAACTCTTGAAAATATAACCGAAAGCAGAGAAACTTCACGCTGCATACCAATGGGTCACTGACCACATATCATGCAAATTTCATACTTGTCCATACAATATTAACCGAGATCCAGCCCTACAAGTCTCAATTCACAAAGATTTGAAGAAAAAAAGGGCCATAACTCTTGAAAATATATGCGAAATTTGGAGAAACTTCACGCTGCACAACTACAGGGCACTGACCACATATCCTGCAAATTTCATAATTGTCCATAAAATATTAACCGAGATCCAGCCTGGACAAGTCCCAATTTACAAAGATTTGAAGAAAAAAGGGCCATAACTCTTGAAAATATACGCGAAATTTGGAGAAACTTCACGCTGCACAACTACAGGGCACTGACCACATATCCTGCAAATTTCATAATTTTCCATAAAATATTAAACGAGATCCAGCCTGGACAAGTCCCAATTTACAAAGATTTGAAGAAAAAAGGGCCATAACTCTTGAAAATACACGCGAAATTTGGAGAAACTTCACGCTGCACAACTACAGGGCACTGACCACATATCCTGCAAATTTCATAATTGTCCATAAAATATTAACCGAGATCCAGCCTGGACAAGTCCCAATTTACAAAAAAATTGAAGAAAAAAGGGCCATAACTCTTGAAAATATATGCGAAACGCGGAGAAACTTCACGCTGCACAACTACAGGGCACTGACAACATATCCTGCAAATTTCAAAATTGTCCATACAATATTAACCGAGATCCAGCCCGGACAAGTCCCAATTCACGGAGAATTCAGGAACAAAGGGCCATAACTCTTGAAAATATAAGCGAAACGTAGGTGAAACTTTACGCTGCACAACTGTGGGGCACTGACCACATATCATGTGCAAATTTCATACTTGTCCATACAATATTAACCAAGATCCAGCCCGGACAAGTCTCATTCACAGGGATTCAAGAAAAAGGGCCATAACTCTTGAAAATTATACCGGAACTCGGAAAACACTCAACACTGCACATCTACGAGGCACTGGCCACATTCCATGCAAGTTTCAATCTCGTCCATCAAATATTAACCGAGATATTGCGCGGACAAGAAATTCGGACGGACAGACAGACGGACGGACAAAGCGATCGCTATATGCCCCCCCTCTAGTTAGAGGGGGGGCATAACAAGTGAATGGTAACAGAGATATGTATCATTATCGATTTCGCATAAATTAAAGATGGCCTCCAGGATTTCCAGCTAATCAGAAAAGTCGGTTTGGTAATTCATTGAAAGTTGCTTGATGTATCGATGATGTATACCAACTTTCGTGTTGAACAGTCGAATGGTTTCCGTGATATGGATCATTATCCATTTTGCATAAAATTAAAGATGGCCGCCAAGGTTTCCACCCAATCAAGTCCCAATTCATTAGGCTTCTGGTCCTTGACTAGGTAAATAAGCATACCAAATTTGGAATTCTTCAGCGGAACCGTTTTCCGGCTATCTCGCTCACGTACGGACGTACTGACAGACGGACGTACAAGATGACGACAATACCCCATGGCCAAAATTGGCCGAGGGGTAAAAATTAAGTATTCAACTGATCGTATCTTACTTCATCATTTTCTGTAGAAGACAACTCCAACATGAAATCTGTGTCTCAGTTTTATCAATTTTGGTCTCGTTCTCATTCTATTGACATTTAATGGAATATTTCTTTACAGAATTGAGCAACTCAAGAATTTTGAACTTTCAAGTTGAATTAATTGTCAACAGAAAAAGAACTACATTAAAACTGACAAAACTGAAACACAGATTTCCTGTTGGAGTTCTCTTCTACATGAAATGATGATGTAAGTTACGAAAAGTTGAATACTTTCTTTAAAATAGCCATTTAAAAAAGAAGGCTCAATTTTTAAAAAATATTTTGTTTAAATTTGAATATCACAACCTACAGATTTATAGTGAACAAATTTATATATTTGGAATCCATAAGAAATGCGCTTTCAACAAATATATACAGCTATATGTCATACTTTTCGCGGTACAAAGACAAATTCTAGGGGGTGTGCAAAAATGTCTGCAGGACGACTCGGTATCCTTAATTGCATGCGGATCAAGAATTCAGAGATGTTAAACATATAGAATTTGACCTTAAGAAAAGAGCCAAGATCAGTCATCACAATGTAGATAAAATCCTTCATGAAATGTTGTAATACATAGAATCTGACCTGGACAAAACAGGTCTAAGTCCGTCATCTCCAATACACTTCTTGATGATCCATAATGTATATATACATAGTATTAATTTGAAAAGCCTAGCTATATTTCTTCATGTTATATCATAAAAACAGTATGAACTTGAGAAAATAAGTGAACGTCAGTCAGCTGGGATAGGCTTCTAATCTAATCAAAACCCCTCGGCTTTCCCCAAGTGATTGAGACCCATGTGTATTGTGAATTGGGGAAGAGATAGTTCTATGTGGGATGATGAAGATATACCGGTAGTTGGTTACATTCAGGCATATAGGACAGAAATAGAAAAATTATATATCTGTAAAGGGGCATAACTTTGTAAAATATGGGTCGAGGGGCGCCACTTTCGACAGGCGTCTGACTTAGCACTCTGTAAAATAAGAACCAAGACGAATAAGCTGTACTGAACACGGATCTGCAGATATAACTTGTACATTCAGCTACAACTAACAAAATCGAAGATTATTACATCTGAAAGGGGCATAACTCCATAAGCCGAGGCGAGTAACCCTTTGTTGGCTTGTACAATACAACAATATAAACAAGTTTCCAAAATATAGCGTTGAGCTCGGTCAATACTTGGATGGGTGACCGGGTGCTGTACTGGCTGGGCTGATCAGTGTCCAGAATAATAGGAACTGTGGACACTCTCGTGTTCTGGCACATGTAGGCACCGTTGTGATATGACTGAAACAATGTTGAAAACGACGTTAAATCCTACTCACTCACTCACTCCAAAATATAGTAGCTATACTGAACACAGTTCTGCAGATATAGTTGGTTACATTCAGGCATATATATGAGGCGCCGTTTGTGACAATATTGTCAACGACAAATATATAAAGTTAAAACCAAAATATAAAGTCGCCGTTTGTGAAAATATTGTCAAACACAAATATATAATTAAAACCTTTGTAAATATATATAAAACGAAATAAATAGGGCCTATATATAAAGTTTTTTTTATTTTATTTTTATAAATATTTTTTTAACATAAATAACGATAGGAAGTTAAGACGTTAAATTTAACGTAAATATAAAGTACACGAACAAACTTAAATAAAGTGTACATGTAAACCGGATATGCCCAAAGGAAGCTGCGCAATCGATGTGCGCGCGAGTGATACTGGTTAATCAAAACTGCAACTGGGTTCTGAAGCGAAACTATGACAGCGGTGAAAGACACTCGCATGTCACAGATGTGGCGAATCAAACAATAAGATCACGTACCTGAACATATTTCAGCTCACTGCCATAATGATTTAGTAAAGGCCTATTCCAATTTTCAACAATTACTGTTGTCATTTACAATCGTACTTCAGAGTTATCACATCAATTAGATATAAGTACATCTACTTATAAATCAACATAAGATATCCTAGGCTGCAGCCAATATCATAGCCTGTCCCTTTGATGTTCAATCCACGATTCCGCTGGCCAAGTCGCTGGTTGCTATTTGCCGCATAAAAACATCAACAGAAGTTGAAATAAAACATGCGCAATAACGATGTATTAATTATGCGCAGCACAAATATTAGGCAATTTGAAATCATACTGAATATGAGCATATTTCATTGATCAGAATATGACCATTCATAGCTTAGTTATAGGATTTGTAATTATATTGTCGTTTTTGTATATTTTATCGTTTTTCGATAATTTCCGCATTTCCAAACAAGACGAAAATTTGTACTTGGTATAAGTACAGCGAATGTGGAAACTAATGGCTCATGAAGAATACTAGATTGGCCTTTTTCACTTTTGCGCTGCCTCGAAGCTGTTACAAGTAACTAAGGAATCAGTCGAAGCCGTTTTACCCCTGCGTGCTAATCGCTAATTGATCTTCAATACGCGTGGGGTTCTTGACGGGCATCGGTATTAACCCTATTATATACGCTGACGAGTGAGTGAATAGGGTTTAACGTCGCTTTCAACATTTTTTCAGCTATATCACGACGGGGAAGGGAAGGGAGGTGAGTGGGAGGGGTGTGGTTAACTACTTGTAACCGAGCAGATCTAATGCTGCCATTTTATACTGCTGTCCCACCGAAATATCATTCCGTAGGCAAACATGACACCCCACTCAGTCACATTATACTGACACCGTCCTTGTTCTATCCTCTTAATACTGAGCGTAAGCGAGGAAGCAACAAGTTCCATTTTCAAGTCTTTGGTATGACCCGGCCAGGGATTGAACCCAGTACCTAGCGCTTACGAATATCAACAGTTTATTTTATTCTACTTACGTTATACTAACTTAAAACCTAAAAAGTTTGAGATCAAGTAAGCGTATCATGCTATAATAAATGATCTCGATAATGAAAACGAGGAACGGTGAACGCAACAGTACAATCCACACTGGTGGTTCCCACAGTATACGCCATGGTTCTTTCATAATTTGAGAGCAGTACGTTTGATGATACCAGCATAGTGCAACCGGTTCCTCATGACCCATTAGTTTCCACATTCGCTGTACTTATACCAAGTTCCCTGCAAATTTTTGTCTTGTTTGGAAATTCGGAAATTATCGAAAAACGATAAAATATACAAAACGACAATATAATTCCAAATCCTGTAACTAGGCTATGAATGATCATATTCTGATCAATGAAATATGCTCATATTCAGTATGATTTCAAATTGCCTAATATTTGTGTTGCGCATAATTAATGCATCGTTATTGCGCATGTTTTATTTCAACTTCTGTTGATGTTTTTATGCGGCAAATAGCAACCAGCGACTTGGCCGGCGGAATCGTAGATTGAACATCTAAGGGACAGGCCGTGATATTGGCTGCAGGCTAGGATATCTTATGGTGATTTATAAGTAGATGTATTTATATCTAATTGATGTGATAACTCTGAAGTACGATTGTAAATGATGACAGTAATTGTTGAAAATTGGAATAGGCCTTTACTAAATCATTATGGCAGTGAGCTGAAATATGTTCAGGTACGTGATCTTATTGTTTGATTCGCCACATCTGTGACATGCGAGTGGTTTTCACCGCTGTCATAGTTTCGCTTCCGAACTCAGTTGCAGTTTTGATTAACCAGTATTACTCGCGCGCACATCGATTGCGCAGCTTCCTTTGGGCATATCCGGTTTACATGTACACTTTATTTAAGTTTGTTCGTGTACTTTATATTTACGTTAAATTTAACGTCTTAACTTCCTATCGTTATTTATGTTAAAAAAATATTTATAAAAATAAAAAAAAAAAAACTTTATATATAGGCCCTATTTATTTCGTTTTATATATATTTACAAAGGTTTTAACTATATATTTGTGTTTGACAATATTTTCACAAACGGCGACTTTATATTCTGGTTTTAACTCTATATATTTGTCGTTGACAATATTGTCACAAACGGCGCCTCATACATATAGGACAGAAATTGAAATTAATATATCAGTAAAGGGGCATAACTCTGTAAAGTATGGGCCGAGGGGCGCCATTTTCGATAGTCGTCTGACTTAGCACTACTGTAAAATAAGAACCGAGACGAATAAGCTGTACCGAACACGGATCTGCAGATACATGTATAACTTGTACATTCAACTACAGATAGCAAAATCGGAGATTATTACATCCGAAAGGGGCATAACTCCATAAGCCGAGGCGAGTAATCCTTTGTTGGCTTGTAGACTACAGGAATATAAATAAGTTTCCAAAATATAGTAGCTATATCGAACACAGTTCTACAGATATTGTTGGTTACATTCAGGGATAAATAGAAATTGATATATCTGTAAAGGGGCATAATTCTGTAAAGTATGGGACGAGGGGCGCCACTTTCGATTGGCGTCTGACTTAGCACTCTGTGAAATAAGAACCAAGACGAATAAGCTGTACCGAACACGGATCTGCAGATATAACTTGTACATTCAGCTACAACTAACAAAATCGAAGATTATTACATCCGAAAGGGGCATGACTCCATAAGCCGAGGCATATAATCCTTTGTTGGCTTGTAGAATACAACAATATAAACAAGTTTCCAAAATATAGTAGCTATACTGAACACAGTTCTGCAGATATAGTTGGTTACATTCAGGCATATAGGACAGAAATAGAAATTAAAAAATCTGTAAAGGGGCAGAACTCTGTAAAATATGGGCCGAGGGAAGCCATTTTCGATAGGCGTCTGACTTAGCACTATATAAATAAGTGTTGAAAATTTGGTGGTTGTGTCCGAGGGGTAAAAAGCGACTATCTCAAAATGATCACTAATATAAATGCGGAGTGTCGATCCAGCTGAATTTGAGAATCCCCACATCTAGCCGACTGCCACCTGCAGTTAATTCTAGCTACAGTGATTACATGTTAACATGGATGATGTGCAAACAGACGAGCAGATGACATGGCTGATGACATTATACCTTCAACCAAAACTGACTGATAGGTAAAAGCTTTTAATGCTAATATTATAAATAAATATTGAACAGAACAATTTGTCTGAACCTATGACAAAGCAGGCTCTGGAGAATTATCTTACACCCATCACTGTTAAAAGTTCATGAATAAAAACATCGAGGAGGATTAAATATTCCCAAAGAGGTACTCTTGCTCGAACATATAAAATACCTTTTACATTGGATGAATCATTGGCCCTCGTAGAGATGAAAGATGTGCCACCCACACCATTAATACTGTCTGCAGCATCACCATGGGACACATCACCGCCTGTCAATAGAAATAATCCATTAATAACATGAGGCAGCACCTAAAAGGTGCAACAACCCCTCAGCCAGACAGTTTTAGTCAGTGTATATTGGTACACAATGAATGAAAAACGCATATGTAAAAGCCTGAAAGATTTGGTTGAATGCAGAAGATGCTTTAGCAGTGGCTTGTAAAAGATTACAATATGATAAATTCAGTGTGGGATGTTAGATGCATTGAAGGATTATAATAAATATTTTGACATAGCATGTGCGAAAAATATGGCGGAAGAACAGAAATATTCTGAACAAAAACAAAAGGCTTAAAGCCATTTTGGCTTTGAACCCTAATAATAATCTAAACAATAATAAAAGTCTTTGATAGCAATAACTGTATGAATCCCTGTGTACCTGTTGATTGTCTGTCTCTTTCCATCTGTGATCAAGCAGAGGATGAGGGTGGGTGGATGGCAATCCAAACAGCCTTGTGATATGAATAATATGTATCATGGACACCAAATTGTATATCTGTGAGTTTGAAATTGGTGAAAATCTGGTCAATGGTTGTCCTAAGATCTGTGGTTGGGATGTGGATTAAGGGAAAGAGCCCATGGATGCTCTTGGAAGAAGTCGTTTATCTTGGTTGTTTCAGCCGAGTCGACAGCGAAGTCATTGTTGAAGTCTCCAAGTATGACAACATTAGTCGCTGAACAGTGGCTCCTTAGTGATGTAGAAAGTCCGCCCAATCAGAGAAACTAGTTCTGTCATTCATCGTAAGTTTCTTGATGCACTGATGATGTATATCAAATTTTACATCGAACACTTGAACGGTATCAGAGAGAGATCATTAATGATTTTGCATAAATTAAAGATGGCCGCCTATCCTTCCGGTCATTCAGAGGAACTGATCTTCATTGCGAGTGTCTTGATACATCGATGCTGTATACCAAGTTTCATATAGAACACTTAAATGGTATCCGAGATATATATCATTAAAGATTTTGCATAAATTAAAGATGGCCACCAAGATTTCCACCCAATCAGAGAAACCAGTTCTGTCATTCATCATAAGTCTCTTGCTGCATCGATGATGTTTATCAAATTTTATATCGAGCACTTAAACGGTATCAGAGATAGAGATCATTAATGATTTTGCATAAATTAAAAATGGCCGGCCATCCTTCCCGCCTCTCAGAAGAATTGATGTGGTTATTCAGTGCAAGTCAAGTCTCTTGATACATCGATGCTGTATACCAAGTTTCGTATAGAACACTTCAATAGTATCAAAGAAATACATCATTAAAGATTCTGCATAAATTAAAGATGGCCACCAAGGCTTTCACCTAATCAGGAAAACTGGTTCGGTCATTCCTTCAAAGTTTCTTGATGTATCGATAATCTCTACAAAGTTTCACACTGAACAGCAAAATGGTTTCCGAGATACACAAGATTAATGGTTTCGCATAAATTAAAGATGGCCGCCAAAGTTTCCACCCAATCGGGTCCAGATTCAATAGGGTTCTGAGTAATGAGCGTATGGATGTGCATGGCAAGTTTGGTGTGCCTAGGGTAAGTCGTTCTAAAGAAAGCTTGGTAACAAGAAGTTTCGTATAGAACACTTCAATGGTATCAAAGAAATACATCATTAAAGATTCTGCATAAATTAAAGATGGCCACCAAGGCTTTCACCTAATCAGGAAACTGGTTTGGTCATTCCTTCAAAGTTTCTTGATGTATCGATAATCTCTACAAAGTTTCACACTGAACAGCAAAATGGCTTCCGAGATACACAAGATTCATGGTTTCGCATAAATTAAAGATGGCCGCCAAAGTTTCCACCCAATCGGGTCCAGATTCAATAAGGTTCTGGGTCATGAGCATATGGATGTGCACGGCAAGTTTGGTGTGCCTAGGGTAAGTCGTTCTAAAAAAAGCTTGGTAACGAGAAAGCTGTGATGGTTTCGCATAAATTAAAGATGGCCGCCAAAGTTTCCAACCAATCGGGTCCAGATTCAATAGGCTTGTGGTTGACCACCCAACAATTCTGTATACCAAATTTGAAGTCTCTAGAAGCAACGGTTCGGTTTCTAGATCGATCACAAGAATTGTTGACGACCGGACGTACATGCCAACGACAAGACCCCGCAGCCTAATAGGCTGAGGGGTAAAAACCATACATAACATTGGGACTATAGGGTGAGTGAGTGAGTAGGTTTAACGTTGCTTTCAACAATATTCATCGAGACCATATTTTGAATGAATTAATGGACCTCAGCCCTCACAATTAAGAAAATTCTCCTCAGCAAAAATCCTTTGGCATTAAAATAACTCCCATTTAATGCCATGTCAAAAATTGCTGAGGTGAATTAATAATACCACAGCATTTACCTCAGCAATTGCTGAATGCCGTGGTTAACTGTGAGGCTTGGATGGTTACATGTATTTGGTATGGATTAATTGCCAGCCACTGAGCAAGAATGAGTATGAAGTGATTTTTGAGAGAGAAAGAATAAATTGGTTGTCCGAGGGATTTTAATCTATGATCCCGGCTGCACACCAATGCTCTACCGACTGGGTTATGATGGTCAATAGGTACACCAATGTTCTAACGACTGAGCTATGATGGTCGATTACACCCGTGGGTAGTCCCAAAATTAAGACTATGAGGGTGTACCAAGTGGCGTAGATTTGTAACGGTTGAACTGATTTCAGTTGACTTTTGTACAGGACATCTGAAACATAAGGTACCAGTCAGAAATAACTGGACGTTGAATGTGAAAAACGTTTGTGTCAAACATTAGATCACATCAAATAAAGAAGTAAAATGCCATGTCACAACTACATTAATGGGACTATGGGATAACTACTGTAGGACTAAATCAGTACAAGCATCATATCTAGACAGATTTGCCTGGACCTCTTTGCGCTGTTGAGTACAGTGGTCAATAACTGCCTGTTCCCACAGTTGGTTTACATCTGGACGTCGATACCTGTTTAGCTGACAAAGATCAAAGACATTTCTCTCCCAGAGCTGGACATTTCATTTCAATTGTCAGGTTGAGTAGGTTAATGTTTCCTAGATGATTCTACCAATTCCATAAAGAAATTGACAGACTAACAATAATGGAACTTTGCAGATCGATGTTTGCCAAATGCAACTGCAAAGGAATATAAAATGAGGTTATCCCTTTTTATTTTCGGCTATGAAGTCGGGGTGATCAACACGACGTTGGGGTGATCAACAGGGCGTTGGGGTGATCAACAGGGCGTTGAGAAAATGATTCGAAATCCTGCCGATAATCCATTATTTCTTTGTTATTTAAATGATTTTAGAGGGTAATCAAATTTATTAGAACAACTGATTGAATTTTGTCCCCAAAATTGGAGACCGGTGATTGAATATTGATAAGGGAATTGAATTATTAGGGGGATTACAGTACAGTAAAAAATACCTGTATATCCTCCGCCGCCTCCACCAGTGAAACAGCCTCCACCCCCTCCACCAAACCCGCCTACTGAGTTCCACCCCTGTTGTTTGGCCACTGGACAGGCACTTCCGCCTTCCCCTCTCTTCGCAGTATAGAGTATGGCTCGTCCAGCTTGGTCCATGTCTTCCTCTGATATCCAATTGGACAGATTCAAAAATCTGCTGCCTCTTGAAAGAGGGGGTATGTTTGATGCATTCCAGCCTCCATACCATCTTGTGAGGAACAACATGGACACATTCCATCCCCCGCCTCCACCTGTAAAAAACAAAACAAAAAAGACGGAACAGTACTAATATAGCGACACCAGTTAGGGGGATCCCGCTCTCTAAAATGGAGGTGAAAATGTCGTTTTTGCTCAATCAGGGTTATTACTCCTTCACAGTTATGAAATTTCATGACTTTCCATGACTTTTTTTGGACAAATTCCATGACTTTTTTCATGACCTTTTACCTGACAAATTAGATCAGAAATTGACAACGGCTGCATCATGAAAATCGAAGACGACACCTGTGTCGGAGCAAGAACTTGACTAAACGATGTACAATTTCAAAGAAAAAATATTTGTTTCAGGAAACATACATGTATTAACATTAATTGAGAGACAAAACCCCGATTTCCGTGATGTGATTCACAATCAGCATAAAGTCCTGGCAAACTGTACACACTATCTCGAGCACCGTCGATCCGTCATTGGCCCACGTAAAACAACAACAACAACAACATCGATGCAGTCAATCCCCCAACCAACAACTTTTTTATTTCTTACCATTTCTATTCAATCACCACGTTTATCTTAGATAATAAATTAGAATTACGACTAATTCCTTTCGCATTGATGTTCTGACGACAAAAGCATGTCAAGCATATTTTCGGACGTGGTGAAATGGCGTGACCTAATTGAGCCATGTAATGACCAATTGGCCGACCCCTCTAGAATGCATTGATCTATTTTTAGCTTAGCACTCGACAACAGATCCAAATCGAGAGTAGATTTTATACGTTGTGATCGCTGTACCACACTAAAAGATACGATTGTGACCAGTCATCACTATCCAAGATTATGTTAGAAATATCAAAGCTTTTCCGTCAACCCTTGCAGCCGGCCTCGCCAGGGGTCTTCCCACGTTTGAGCCACTTCCGATAATTCTCGTTACACAGCCACGATGGTCGAAAGGCGCACTTTCCTGGCATTGTTTCACATGGTCGCGTTTTCCGTCCTTCGCGCTTCAGGATCTGCGCGCCATTTCCTCACAAATGCATCCTGGGAGTTTAGGGGAATTCCAAGACCAGTTATCTCCCCTGATGAAAGATTCTGGCAATTTCACAGACAACACGCGACATTTGACGAAATGAAGTTCGCGGGTCCGGGAAAATCACGTTTTCGGTAAAAAAAAATACAGAGAAATATTGACCTGGCGGACATTTTCAAGTTTCATTTTATTTTTCCATGACCTCTAACAAAATTCAATGACTTGATACGAAATTCCATGACTTTTCAAGGTCTTGAAAACAATTGTCAAATCCATGACTTTTCCAGGATTTTCCATGACCGTACGAACCATGTCAATAACATTTGATTCCTTCTTAACCAATGCTCCAAAAGTTCAGGCACATTAATCTATCTATAATGTTCCATTTCCTAAAAATAATTTGCTATTTGAAGAACCAGTCAATGTTGTTTCAATAGCATGACAGATATCTGGCCTATTATTATGCAAATTAGATAGATGACAATTTCTTTTTTACAGAGAAATGTCATCATGGTGAGCCAACTGATCAGTACCAAAGTAAACCCTTACCAAATTTTCTGATTATTACCATAGTATTACCACAGTATTACCAGATTAAAACCACAGTATTACCAGATCATTACCAGAGTAAAATCTCATATGGAAATAATAAGATAAGTACTCTGGTAAGCCTATGGTAAGTAATCTGGTAATAGTCTGGTAATGATAGGTTAATACTCTGGAATTGGAACATGTGGTATTGATAGGGTAATACATCTGGTAATGCTATGGTTTGAACCACATGAGGTATTCTTCAAACCATAGCATTACCAGATGTATTTACCCTATCAATACCATATGTTCCAATTCCAGAGTATTACCCTATCATTACCAGACTATTACCAGATTACTTACCATAGGCTTACCATATTAATCTCATATTGTAGTTGACATGTATATTTACAGCCCGTTCACATATTATTGACATGCAAACAAGGCTGCCTCGACTCATGCAGCAAATTCATTGCCATGAGCACGCAGCAAGCTCCATGCAAACCAATCACAGTAAAGCACAGGCCAAGATCCTAATGCAAAAGCATTGGTAGAAGCATTAGTTGATGACAAATGATTTATGTCACAGGATATATCTGGAATGCTGGCTACCCAGGTGATGGGTGCACTAGATACCCTCAGAGAATAAAATAGTCATTCTGTAAATTAGATATTAGTATGTAGTGAGTAATTGTTATGATTATATGGATCAGTGTATGTTAGCCCCCATTCTAGTTTAATTTATTGGTGTCAAATTGTTAAGATAATTGTTGTTAGAAACTTATTGTTTTCAAATACTAGAAATCAGTCAAATCGATAGAGTTTGAGGATACTGCCACAATATCACCAAAAATTGTCACCGCAAGAAAGGGTTGTGGCAATATTGTTACAATAATATTGCCGCAATTTCACTGCAACATTTTCATTTTGATACAGATTTTTTTAATATCTTTTGTTCTTACATAGTATTACCAAAGTATATTAAAAAAATCAAGGGCCAAGTTTTGCCTTACCATAGTATTACCATAGTACAGATTTTTTTTTAATATGTTAAGTTTTGTTCTTACCATAGTATTACCAGAGTACATGAAAAAAATCATTTTAGGGCCAAGTTTTGTCCTTACCATAGTATTACCATAGTACAGATTTTCTTAATATGTTAAGTTTTGTTCTAACCATAGTATTACCAGACCATGGAAAATGAACCAGAGTATTACCATATGATCTGGTTTGATACCATATACATTACCCTAGTATTACCAGATGGTGCCATAGTCTCACCACAGCATTACCATAGTAAAGTTGAAGAAAAAACTATATTTTAATTCTTACCATAGTATTACCACAGCAGTGTCCATATTTGCATTTAAGTTCTGATCAAACCACATTATTACCAGACCATGGAAAATGAACCAGAGTATTACCATATGATCTGGTTTGATACCATATACATTACCCTAGTATTACCAGATGGTGCCATAGTCTTACCACAGCATTACCATAGTATTACCAGAGTTTAGATTTTGGTAAGGGAAGCCACCAACTGGTTAATTTTATCTTGTCTACCTTTCTTACAGACACAGGCTAATTTTGACTGTCTACATGCATGCACAGATATACCAATGAATCAAACGGATGCAAACATTTAATGATGTAGCAAATTACCTGCCCCATTGGAGTCTGTGTATCCACTATGCCCTGTACCTCCAAGCTTCCAGCCCCCATGTACCCTCTCATCTTTCTGAGTCATGTTGTACCCCAGTCCTCCTCCCCCACCCGCTATCAGAAGAGGCACCAAATCTTCTGTCTCAAGAGACCCCTGCAAACAAAGGTACTTGGAAAATCAAATCCAGACAAAACGTTGGCTATACTCACAAACTTGCATGGGCCTAGAAAAGTACACAGGAATACATAGCCTAATGCGCTGTGTGCAAATATTGTGCACAATGTCAGACGGGTCATGATAATTTCTATATGAAACCTCTTGAGGAATTGATTGACAAAATTGCATACAGATTGGAAGTGTAGATGGAGGATATCTACTTCTCAGTAGCTGAGCAAATTTAATATTTCTTAACTTCCTCTGACAAGATTTGACAGTTTCAAACAGGTCACACACTGGTTACATGTATGTTATATACTGATATAAACACAAATTCAATGGATCCATTTTTAGACATTACGTCCACATTCGGAATAGATTTGCGAATATAGAGTTACCATTTCTACATATTATACATGTACAGTAACGAGATAAACTGCTGAAAACCTTAGATGGCTGTAAAAGTAGGAGACGACTAGCTTGGCAGACTTGGAAGAGAGGTGAGAGGATAATGCAAATGATGTAAATTAATAATGTTGGAATAGTTCATTAGAAAAAATTCTTTACAATTTGCTGATTCATATTGAATATGTCACTTATCAATGGACATTTTATTAATGCAGATTACTAGACTTTACTAGTCAAATATTATAAATGTTTCATTGTTTCACCAATTCATCCTCCAACAATTTGGTTCTATGTGTGGCCTGGTGCACTGAGAGTTGTTCCCCCTCAACCGCAATTTTGGCTTGTTCCAAGTATAATGGAGTGGTCGCCCCTAAGTACATTTGCATTGTATATGTAGTGTGCCGAGTAGTCGATAGGTGGCGCTTATGTTCCTTGTTCGTAAAAGACATCTTGTAAACAAGCAGGAAACAGACGTTCCTAATTGCACAGTTTCATCACAATTATGGTGGTATTCGAACATTACCTGTAAATAAGGCTACGCTGTTCTGATCTAGAATATGCCCGTTTCCGAACGTGAGTACTGTCATGTTTGTACGTTTGGTATTATTGTTGTACAGAACAATATTCAGGTGATCTCATTACATGTATATCTCTGTAACGTCGATGAAGTGTAATCATATGTAGGTCATAGGCTAAATGGCGCGAAATAGATATAACTGCGTTAAGCAGATTGTTTCTCTGCAAAAGTTACATGACCACCGATCCGCAGTGTAAGATTATATTTCTTGTAATATCTTTTGTACCAATTAATGGATTATATTATTATTCAAATCCTTTATTAATTGGATTATATTCAGTAAATGTTTCTAAGTCTATGGATCAGATTCATTATTTTATTGTACTATTTTAGGTGACCTAGTGAGTTACCAGTCTGTGGCTTGTCTGTATACACCATAGAATTAGTGTTCAACAGGTCAGTACCATGATATATTTGGCGATATCAACTACATGTATGATATCAGATTATGAGATTAATATGCTAAATGATTTTATTAAAGATATCTAATACGGAGTAATATAATTAATGATAATCAGCTCCGATCAGATTATTTGATTCCTAACTGATGCATTATGATAAGCATAATACATTGCCTGGTTTATAAAGTATTAAACTACTATATTCCTATGCAAGTTGATTATGACGAATTTTGTATAAGTTTATGGAACGGTTTCATGTGTCATATATATGCGGATATGTATTTCTCGCATATGCTCAAATTGTGTTATACATTATCTATGAATGTAAGTGTACTCATTCATGCCCTTTTGTTCATTGGCAGGACATTGGCAGTCGCTGCCCCTTTTTCTCGCTTTGCCTTTTTTTAGTTCATTCCATGAGAGACATGGTGAATAAACTGTTATTAATTAATTACACCAAGAACCGGCTTGTCTTCATTGACTGGGTTACATATGTTTAACATTAGAACAATAGGAAGATGTATACCAATCAACCTTACATATATGCAAGTACTTATGAATTTGCTCATCAAGTTTCAGAGTCTTCCAACAATATTCCCCCTTCTTCTTTACCAATTAACAAGCGACAACCGTTGAGATCCTTTCTACCATTACAAAATCTTGCAAAGCCCTCCACCCACCATTCTTTCTAATATCTGTCGAGATCCTGATTGTACTGATACATCATGTTGTGTACTCTGTCAGCCAATCAAGTGATTCACTCCACGCAGAGGCAGACTGCCCCTTAGGCCAGAAAACACACACAAAAAAACACCACCAAAACCCCCAGGATAAAGGCAATAGGAGATTACTTATGGTATCTCACCTTCTAGAGCCTCATTGTTGGCTGCTTCATTTTCATCTTTCATCTTTGTGCAAATATTCGACAAGGCCCAGCAAATTCGTAATTAAGTTTATAAAATTCATGCAAAATTCATGCAAATCTCGAACACAAGGTAGTTGCAGAACATATCTATCTTTATTGTGTACAAGTAACAGCACATGTCATCAAGTATATGAACTGAAGTATGCATGGTTGTCTGCAAAATTGATGGAATACTAATAGACTGTGTATAGATTGTCACTTCTGATATGTGAAGGTGGCATATGTTGGAGAGAGAAGCTAACTACGAAGCTAATGTGGAATAAGACCAGTGCTTTTAGCTGCAACGGTTTGGCATCTAGAGTGTTAACGTCATTATGAGGATATTTTCTATTACATTTTCATGGAAACCACAAAATTCATCGAAATGTGCCCAATTTCAATAGGCCACTACTTTTCCAACCAACAATGCTGAATACCAAATTTGTAGTCTCTAGCTGTAATGGTTCATTTACTGATCATTAACATCATTATATAGATATAACGTTGTAATAGATATTTTCTGTCGCAATGGAAACCACAGAAGTCACCCAAAAGTACACAATGTCAATAAGCTTGAGATTTACCCAACAGTGCTGTAAACCAAATTTGAAGACTCTAGCTGCAACAGTTCGTCTTCTAAGGCATTAAGGGAGCTTCTTGAAATTAGGAACTGAGTTCCCTGTTAGGGATGGCATATGCCGGTTATTCAAATGGGATACACCATGCCCAGTTTGGATTAGAGTTCCAGTTAGGCCATTCCCCCCATGCTGCTGCATGTTATGGCATAAGCCATCCTTTGTCTGCCGAGTTTCAAACTGTATGGCATGGAGTTCCTAGGAGTTCCAACACAGCGCACCATGCCACTCTGTTTAGAATGCCTTATGCCAGTTCCTAGTATGCCCCAATTTCAAGAAGCTCCCTAATGTCATTATATGGATACTTTTCCGTTTTGTTGTCATGGAAACCACAAAATTCAATGAAATGGACCCAATTTGGATAGGCTTGTGTTTTACCACACATCAATGATTTATACCAAATTTAAAGTCTCTAGCTGCAATGGTTCCGCTTTTAGAGCATCAACATTGTTATACGAATATTTTTCCATTCTGTTGTCATGGAAATATACCCAATTTCAATAAAAAAAAACAAAAAACATGACAGTGCACACCTTCATGATATAAACAATGTATCCTCAAAATTTCAAAGTTTTATTGTGCATAGTAACCAAGATATGGCCCAGATAAGTTGAGTGGGATGGACACGCGGACATAAGGAACATGAATTGCAGGCAAGCACCTAAAAGGTGCATGGACCCCTCAGCCTGTTTTTTTTAGTCAAGTAGAATCAGGGCTGTATCTAGAGTCAATTTAGTTCCAGAAAACTTATGGGCGCCCAACACTCAAATGAAACAAAAAACGAAATTTTAGGTGATTCAGCATGTGTGTGTGAATAAGCAATGTACACTGCATCTCATACATATTACATGAGGCTGAGAAGCTGTGGATAGCAAAAAGTCCAAAACTTTAACAGTAAGTGCCCCAGGGGTGGGGAAATCCTCCCGCGGGTAGTGCATAGGTTGAACAAGTGTAGCATTATGCAAGCTCCCAGAATATCTGGGAATTGGGGGGTTCCATCCAATGCTAATCTTGAATGGACCAGGCTTTCTTGTGTCAGGGAACCTTCAAAAGTCACAATGAAACATGCAACCAAGGGTTCCCGATGGGCATAGATAAATGTGCAAAAGCTAAGCCATCAATAAACAATAAAAAAAATAATAATTAAAAATCATGAAATCATCATAGCCATCTGAAAATCTAATCATTTCATCAGTCATCATTCAGGAAGCACTCACCAAAGTTTGGTCAGGCCCGACTTGATAGATCTGCAGATATTCGACGGACAACAACATGTTGATGGGCATAGATAACAGTGCAAAAGCTGAGCCATCAATAAATAATAAAAAAAAATAATTAAAAATCATGAAATCATCACAGCCATCTGAAAATCTAATCATTTCATCAGTCAACATTCAGGAAGCTCTCACCAAAGTTTGGTTAGGCCTGACTTCATAGATCTGCAGATATTCAGCGGACAAGAACATGTTGACGGACGGACGCCAGGACGGACGGACGGACGGACGGACGTACATGGCAACGACAAGACCCCACAGCCCTATGGGCTGAGGGGTAAAAAGGGGTACGGGCCGGGCTTAAAAATGTATGTCTGTTTCCGGTTACAGACTAGAAACACTCAAGAGTACTATTGTCTGGAACAGTAATGAATGTACAAGATTTATTCGTTGCTTCAGAACATTTTCAAGGTATTAAAAGTATATAGGAAAGGGGAGGGGGATATTAGCTTAATGTCACACTTAAGGTTGTTTCACTTATATGATGACAGTCAGTTTGGTTGGGGGAGGAAGCCGGAGTACCCGGAGAGAACCACCGCCCATCGGCAAGTAACTGACAAACTTCCACACATGAACCAGCTCGGCTCGTGCTGGTTGAGCGGTGTGAGGCTGGCGGTCACCAGCGGCCACCGAGGGCCCCATATATGTATATGAAAGAACTGTGTTCGAAAAAAGAACTGTGAGGTAGGGAACAAAAGACACTATATCCTGGTCGTGATCACCTGGTTGCAATTGCGATTCTGCATGGCCAAAAAGTCTAATGCCATGGATCTGAGAGGTGAGTTGTGCTGAAAGATTTTTGTAAATTACCGTTTCAATTGATGGCATGAGAGAGCATTTAGATAGGGATTTTATGATAAACTTCACCAGTTGCAACATCACTTCAAGTGTCGGCTGTCGGTAGCATGTATAGCAACCACCCAGTGGACATGATATAATTCACAAGGGGAGAGAAAAACAGCGTGGCCAAAAACATTATACTCTCAAATTTGATAATATGAGCGATTTAAACTGTTTTACTTGCACCAGTGTTAAAGCTATTGTATCAATTTACACATGATTTAGCTGTACTGTATTTGACTGTGTCCTTACGGGTCACCAAAGCAAGCGGAAAATGTCCCAGATGTTCGACACGCAAAGTTGAACATCCTGGTTATTTTCCGAGACCTGTAAGGGCCTGGGTTATCGAGTATAGTTGTTACTATGGAGTTGACAGATCTCGTCTCCCAGCCTCGTGTGCCGAAAATACAGTAACAAATGACAGATGTGACCTTGTTTTTGATCATCCATGTATAAATTTAGAATTTTAGAGACACAGACTTCTTAACAAGCGAACAAATCAAGGGAATTTTGTTTTAACGGCAACTGTGCACAATGGACAGATTACTGGTTTGACTGCATCAATGTCATAAGCACGGTTGATCACTGTTCACTAATTATGCTAATAGAGTTCTTTCCATTAATCCACTTGCATCACTTGACGATAGAGCAAAAACTTTTTTTTTCACAGATCAAGAGCACTGTCAAACAATCCATAATCAAATCTCTTATTTCTGGACATGTTTTCATGCAATATGAAGCAGCTGTTGTATCAATTGTTCAGTCCTTCCTGTATCTCTAGTGTTGGGAAACCACCAATTGGACAGTCCAGAGAATGAACTCTTTAGCCATGTTGAGGTGTGAAATGACGGTCATTGCTCATGTGACCTCGGGTCAAGGTTAGTCACCGGGTAATGCTTTAACATTGGCTATTAGTCCTAACATGAGGCACCAGAGGTGTTACAACCCCTCAGCCCCTTAACAGTCCAGACCAAAATGTTCTTATGGGTGTAGAAGTTTCGATGCATAGCAGAGAGTTATGGTATGCGAAATGCAAACCGAAGTCACAACTCATGGCATGGCATGGCATACCAAATTTGACAAGAATCCGACAAGGAATCCTCAAATTGCCGGGAAACCAAATTTAGATTTTGACACCAGGTGGGTCGACATGTAGCCAGGCACAAATGGGTGAAATGCAATCACATCTCATGGCATGGTATCTGGGTACCAAATTTGAGAAGAATGCGATGAACAATCTCAAGTTATTGTCCGGAAACCAAATTTAGATTTTGCCATCAGGTGGTGCCTTCTGTTGGCTAAAGTAGTTGAAATGTAATCCCAGGTGACATCTCATGGCATGGTATATGCATACCAAATTTGAGAAGAATCCGATGAACGGTTCTCAAGTTATTGCCGGAAAGGAATTTCAGATGGACAGACAGGACAAACAGATGGATGCACTGACACATGGACTACTATATGTACAGGGGTATAAAAAGTGACAAGGTATCCACATATCTGTTGAAAAACAAGTGAGAAATGACTACAGTGTAGTTAAAACCTGCGGCAGTGGCAATAATACAGTGAAAGACATATCAGCGGAGGTAGTGGTAATTCTAGAAAAAAGCGCCATCTGCAATGTTTTCATGCCAAGGGAAGTAATTTTCAACTTCAAACCCACAATTGTAGGAATTGCGTAATAGGTCTGATACTATATATATATATATACAAAATCCGATGATTTTGACTGGTCCATGCTGTCTATACTTAATTGACAGACGAAGTCACAATGATCGCTTTGGCAATGGTACAAGCATAGTGCATGCCAAGTTTCAAAACATTCAGTTCAGCCATTGTTTTTTGCAAATCAAAAAGGCTTTCAAATATTTAGAAATCCAAACAAATTGTAGTCCTAGCGTGAAAATCTACGCTCTTTAGTCTCTCTCCTCGCTTAATTACTTTGCCGAGCAAAATGGAAAATTTATATTTCCTTCAAAGTCAATTTTCAATGAATTTAGTATCAGGTCTATGACTTAATTTGATCTGTGAAACTATGGAATGGGGTTGAAGGCTTTATCGAACTGTCCAAGAGGCATAATGACACATTTTACTATTCAAATTGAGGCCTGTAACAGTCTTGATATTCGATAGAATAATTAATTAAGTTTCTGCATTTACGTGTGTTATCATCTGCAAACTAAATACCTTGACACTATTTTCCATGCAGCAAGTCAATACCAAGACAAGGTTTGCATATGATTAACTATTTCATTCTTAGGAAATATCATCTCATCTGACATGTTAGGCCAAGCCTTTTCGATGGTTACTAATTTTATTAATTTCTTTTTTTTTTTGCAAATAAGAAACATTTCTAGTCAGTATCTATGCATATATCCCTATACTCAATTTGCGAATATGTTTGTCACTAAGTCATTCCGAAGGTGATTTAAGTGCGAAATTTCAGGACTAGTTCACTAAACAAGGTCTGTGTGTAAGAGAATGATGTCGAATTCTCGTTATTATCTTTTGGTACATCAAATTATCGCATTTGCGAAAATGACTGCCAAGTTAATGTGAAAGGTATCTAGTATCAAAATCAAACTCATAAACCCCTCTAGGAAATCAAGGCCCTGGCTTCTGATGAGGTCTAATAGATCACTTTTATGGTCAGTATCTGCTAATATATGACGTAATTCCATTCGTAAAACTGATTGACAAAGTAACGTAAATTGTGAAGTGTAGAGCCAGTAAATTCGAGCAGAAATGGGCTCGGACTTGAGAGAATGACGTCAAATGCAATATTTTTCTGCCCATTGTCTGCTGATACACCTGAGTATTGAATTTACGGGAGTGATTAATGCTAATCTAAAGGGATTCTGAGAGGAGGGGAACATCAATACCAGCGAAGCAAGGCCCTGGCTTGCGAGAATGAGGATAGAGAGGCTGTATTCCGAAAGAGGATCATTCAAAATAGCTATGTGCCAAAATTCATGTTTGTAACTGAAAGTGCACAATATAACAGCACAACTATGATGTATTATTCGCGCACAGGGTTGTCTAACTCATTAAATAATAAATAGTCATTTCTGTATTATAAAACCAGTTGCGCATAAAGTCAGTTTTGAGTATTATCAATGAGTCCGTCTGTATAGCTAAGACAGCAAGTGCAACTCCAGGGATTGGAGGGTCATTGTTTCGCTTCCCACGAGGGTTAAATTATTCTTCCTTTCAAAACATATTTCCATATATGCGAATTGCATATATATATCTTTATTTCATGAGGGGAACTCTGTCAGTTGCAAAAACTGTTCTTCCCGGAGGCCGTCCCAAAAAAATATACAAGTATGTACAACATATACAATTACGAAACACTGCCGAGTATATTACATGTAAATGTCTTGACATAAAAATAGTACATAATATTATGTGCTAGAGCATAGGGATTTTAGTAGTCATTGAGAGATGGGGCTTCTTTGAGGTTATTGCCAAGGGAGTTCCACAGCATTGCTCCAGAAAAACTCAGGCTTTGTTTCAGATAGTTTGTTCTGGGTTTTGAAAGATACAGTTTGTTGTTTTCAGTTGATCTTAGAGTGTGTGCAGTAATTTCATTAACATATTTAAAGAGAGAGTTGAGGTAAGGGGGACATAAGTGGTTGATGATTTTGAACATAAAAATAGCTTTCTGATATGTTATCCGTTCTTGTATGGTTAGCCATCCGAGTTCTTTAAAAAGTGTTTTTGTTGGGGTTGAGTAATCTGCATTTGAGCATTTTCTTTAAAAAAAGTAAGGGGTAATTGTGCAACATTGTAACGATTTCCCAGCAATGCTTTATTGTTGTTGGCCATCGCTACAATGTGATCGTTACAATGTTGCACAAAAAAAACACAATGTACCATTTGTGAGAATGGATGGAGAGATGGATGGAAAGACGGGGTGACAACAATACCCCTGAGCACAATCAGGCTGAGGGGTAAAAAATCATGAAATAAATATCGTTCTGGCTTTTCAAAATACTGAAAATCAAGACTTTGAAGATGTTATTGTCTGAAAGTTAAATAGGCATTTGCAAACTGAAGTCATTGCCTGTAAAACTTTGTGAATAAAATAATGCAGCATACTGCATTGTCAATGTTAAGAAATGGTTTCATTACCTAACCCCAGCATAACGTCACATGGGGAATGACGTTTCGCATCTTTTGCGGTTTGTGGCTAGAGAGTTCCATCTCGGGACTGTCTCATTGAATTTTCTGGGAATCATGTGTGTTTAATCAGCAAATCTAGGAGCCTGCATGGGCAATATCACAATTATCTCACTGTGCGATCCATCCGGATTGTTTATTGGTCATGGCATTTGTGGATCATGCAATGTCCTCTATGAATGATATGGCACATAATTGTATTCATACAATACAGAGATATCCTATATTACTGGAATTGGACCCCAAGAATAGATATGGTATCTCCAATCTATTCCATAAAATGTACCCACATTTTGGTCAGTACACGTATATCCATCAAGTCTATTTGACAGTATTCTTTGCTAGTCTGACAGAATCTATAGTCCCCTCTCTGTTGACATTATCGTTCGAGTCCATACTAATTCAAATATATCTCGATCTCAATGACATGCCAATATATCTTCACCGAGCCAATCAGGGTGGCCACATAGTGATCGGAATGCCAATGTACTTTATATTCCTCATAATTATGCCCAGATACAGGCTGAGTTTCCGATCATGGGGTCCATTTCCTTCGCTGAGGTTATCGCAGAGATTCTCTCTAATGAGTGTCTGTCTAATAGATGGTATGATAAACTCTCCAATATTTTGATGACAGAAAGTGTGTTATCCTACTCAAATATATGGAGGTGATGTAATTTTAGAATGGATGGTTGATGAAATGATACAAAACAGGGCAAAAACAAAACAGTGAATCAGAGACATGATTGTCTTGCTCGCTAATGAAGATACTGAATCAGTAACATTAGCTCTCTGTCCCATCAGGTGCTGACATAAGATGCCTCTTTCTGAACCATAGAGTGGATGAACCATAGAGTGGATGCCCTATAGAACTTTCTGAACCATAGAGTGGATGCCCTATAGACCTTTCTGAACCATAGAGTGGATCGATGCCCTATAGACCTTTCTGAACCATAGAGTGGATGCCCTATAGACCTTTCTGAACCATAGAGTGGATGCCCTATAGGCCTTTCTGAACCATAGAGTGGATGCCCTATAGACCTTTCTGAACCATAGAGTGGATGCCCTATAGACCTTTCTGAACCATAGAGTGGATGCCCTATAGACCTTTCTGAACCATAGAGTGGATGCCCTATAGGCCTTTCTGAACCATAGAGTGGATGCCCTATAGACCTTTCTGAACCATAGAGTGGATGCCCTATAGACCTTTCTGAACCATATAGTGGATGCCCTATAGGCCTTTCTGAACCATAGAGTGGATGCCCTATAGACCTT